>WBNH01001222.1:630296-751721 GCA_013401255.1 Urocolius indicus | reverse complement strand
AGAAGCCCTGTAGCAACAAAAGGTGTGGGAAGTGGGTTTTGTGCAATATCTACCTCAACTATTAGTGTGGAGAGGTTGGAAGGATCAGCACTAACTTGCAAACCAAGTAATTGTAGGCAGCTTAGATCAAGGCACTTCAAAGGTGAACCACTCTGCTGATGGTTTTAAGTTCTGCTGCTTCATTTGCCTGGTTGCGATTTATTTTCCCTCCTCTGGCCTTTCTGTGAAAAGTGCAATCCTACCAAAGGGGAGAGGCCAGGGAAGGGCAGTGCCCCTCTCTGCTCCTGCTGTGGATGGCTGACAGTCCAAGGGAACGAGGGTCCCATCCTACCTTCTGTCTGGAGCCAGCAGAGGTGCCTGCAGAGCATGTTGAGAGCTGCTGCTCAGCTCCCTGCTCTAACTTGTCCTCTGGAGGCAGAGTCTCCGGTGGCTGCAGAGGCAGCCTGGAGAACACGGCCTTCTCATCGCTTACATTTGGCACTTACCATCACATAAAAGCTACAGGGGAAGAGGGAATGTGACTATTCCCAAGGAGCCAAAAAGTAGGTACGTTCAAAATAGAGCAATTTTTAAGTACAGTGGAGTGTAACTTCCAGCATGAATAAGAAAAGCAATCTGCAGAGAGAAAGGTGATTTTCAAGCTGAAGCTCTTTCTTGAAATATTCTCTCATCTGCTGTTATTATTTCAAAGTAATGTTTCCTTTAGGGCAATATTTTACACCAATGTTAACATCTCCATGGCACCACAGGCACGGAGGCCTTCCCAGCACACTCTTTCTTTCACACTCAGTTTAGGAGCTCTTCCATTTTCTCTGTGCATTCACGGCGCACCACTGCCTTGAGATATTTGATCCAGAGTGATGATAAAGCTTTGATTTTCTTCATCCCTGTACTCCATCTCGTTCACCACCAGCTTGGCTGGGGTGTAACAGGGCCTGAGGAGGCAGAAAGCCCAGCGAGGGCTCGTCTGTGAGCACCTGGCAAAGCCAGGACTAGGACACGGACCTACTGGATCCTTCCCTCATCTGAGGAGCAGCTCAGGTCGAGATGGCTTTTAAACTTTGGGAGATGATCTGCCTGCTAAGCTGTGGTGCATTTACGATTTGTGGGTTTCCAGTCTGCCTTGGCTTCATTTTTTTAACTTTTCATTTTCTTTTTAGGGAAGCAGAGTGCTGGCTGGGTTTGGCAGCTGACAGCTATTAACTGTCACACTCCAACAACCAGGGGATAGTTAGAACAGCATTAAATATTTGCTCTGTGCAGCAAGGCCATACTTCATCTCGGTACACACGAATCCCGTGCTCTTTTCACACTGTAAGAAAACCCACCTTATTGCTATTCAAATCTATCTGCCTGTCTCTCTTCCTGTGCTGTCATTACGCATGCAAGGCCTGTCAGTGCCATTGACACAGAAAACCCCTCTCGCTCTATGCCAACACCAGCGACACCTGGAAAAGAAATACCAGAGACAAAAGAATTACTGCTTTCAAGCATTTTGTTTCTTTGGCCTGCATTTGCTAATAAGGTCACTTACTCCAAGTATTTCTCCTGCCCTGCAAGGCCGTGTGTTGTCTCTCCGAGACACAGCTTACAGATAATTCCACGTGAATGGTGGGGTTTGGTAACTGAGGTCTGTCCATTCTGCATGTCCCTGGTTAAACTGGGANCATCATCTTAACTGCCATTTTGAGTCTAATCTTTTAGGAAATATCCTACACAGGCACTCCTTGCGGTCTGCTTTTAAAAAGGAACATTTATTTTGGCCTCTGCAGGAAGCATTTAAAGCACATAATGAATAATGTTTGACACAGGAGTCAGTTAGCAGTCATTTTAGATTAACAACACTGCTCAGAAATGAAGGGAAAAAAAAAACACCACCCAAACCCTTGCAGGGGATTAGACCAAGGGAAAGATGCTGAGGCAATAACCTCCGAGCCAGTTGGCTGCTGAACTATTCACAATAGACATAACTATCTCCGAAGGTCTTAAGTGTGAGAATTATCTGCTGGAAGAGAACAATGAGTTAGAGAGACAGAAAACAATAGGCTCCTGCTCTAACACAAGCAGTTAGCACCACACATGTTCTCTTCTCATTTAATCTGCAAGACTTTCAGACAGTAGCAGTTGGTGCCCAAATTAAGACTTCCTCTCTCCCTTTGATCTTATGTGAAAACTAATGAATTGTATAATCTCCAACACCTCTGAAATCCCGCTGGTTCAAGGGAAACTATCCCTACCTTTCCCATGCCTGTCTCAATTCACTAAATGGGAGCTATATTTAACAGCAGGCCAATCACATGATGGCTGCAAAGGAACAGCACAAGGATCTGTAATCCTAATGCTCCGGAGCTGTGATTGCTATAAATCCTTTGCAGAATGATTTCCTTTAAATCCCAAACATGTCATCGCACTCTTAATTAACATTGCTTTATGAAAACTGTGCATAAGACCCTTCAAATGAAAGATTGTTCCCAGCCTTGTCATCTCAGAAGGGTGTGCATTTCTATTGTCATTTTCATGTAGCATATTTTACATTACCTTATAAGTAAAGCTTTTTTGTCCCCCCTTTCTCTTCCTCTCCTTTGCCTTCCCTGCCTTAACCCTCAAACAAGTAGTAACAGCTAGCACTGATTTTTAAGGGTAAACAAACAGCCTTAAGTTAGTTCATGTACTAAAAGGAGAATTGAAGTAATCAACAGACCATCAACAAGTAGAGCCAGAGATGTGGCTAAGGCTGCCCTACCTGAATTCTCACCGCTTTCATCTCTTTAGTTTACCACCTAATTGAGCTTACCATCTTCTTTACACAGAGAAAGAGACTGATCTGCCCAAAGCAACACAGCAGATCACCTGCAGAAACTGAAGCACAACCTTTATTTCCCGACTGCCAGCTCTTAATTCAGCTATGTAGCATATGGCTTTCTGAGTACTGGGCCTGTCTCCTTGCCTACCCACTTATGTGGCACTGAAACAAGCCTCAGATGCATGATGCTGGGCTCAGGAGGGCCAATCTTATTCCCAGCAAAAGGGAGGAGGAGTTTGAGTGAGGCTGAGATGCTTTGGCTGGTGGCTAGTGGGAAATGGATTTCCAACATCTGTTTTCCTGAAAGTAATGCAGGTAAGAACTCTGGCTTTGAATGATGGCTCAAGCTCAGTGACAGACTCACTCCAGTTATCCCATCTGGGATTTCAGACAGTGGCACATGTCACTGGCAGACAACTCTTCCAGTGATGGTTTTCAGGAAGCCCTGTTTTCTAACACGCCTCTGCGTGGAACAAGCTGGTGGAGGACCAAAGAGAGAGGAAGGTTATTTGTGAGAAGGAATATGAAGGATGGCGCATTACCCATTGTACAGATAAATCCCCCCCTTCATCGGTGAGAAGCAGGAAAGAAATGTAGATTCTGAAAAGAGTCCAGGATGAAACCGTCAGGCAACTCGACAGCACAAACTGGAATAGTTCAGCATGACTTGGCAATACCTTTCCAAGTATCTATATATCATGCAGGAATATCCATTGGCAGGTATTGGAGAAATAATGAATGGCTAAACAGAGCAGGTCAGACTCTGATGCCCTTCCATGAACTGGGTAGGCTTTTTCCTCAGCTGCTCCCACTGGCTTTAGGTTCCGCTCTGGAGCTGACACTCAGAGCCAGAGCCCAAGCTCACCAAGCACGTCGGTGGAGAAGCTCAGAACAGGACGTCTGACTTGTGTCCTGAATTGAAAACAAGGAATGGCCTAGAGAGGAAGAAAGAAAGAATGACTCCCCTCCACTATGTCATGATTGCCTTCCTTTCCACACCCTCCCTTCCCTTACAGTAGTTACTCTTGTCTTGTAGTTTCCTTGGTATGGTGAGCAACGTTTACATATTTGTTCTCTGCTTTACGTGTGTCATAATCATCTGGCCAGGACGTTGATAAAGTTGTTTCAAAAGGAATGGAAAGTGTCAGGGATGCAGAGGAAAAGGAACAGCAAATGTAACCACCAGGCCACTGGGTTTTTCCTTACCAACAGCCACATTGATGCAGGAACTGGAACTCATCCTTCCTCGGCCTGTCTGTGCTTCTTGATTAAAATATACCACAGGGATTAAAATAGACCACAGGGATGTATCAGGTTAAAGAATCAAAAATGAATCATAAGATGTACAAAATAACATTCTTCTGATAACCCACAAAGCCTGAAGGTCACGCACACTGCAGCCTCTTTGTTTGCAGTTCCATTTGCACTCCAATGGACTCCTTCCTCTTCTTCTCTCCTATGCTAGAACATGAGAACTGTGAAGTCCAACACTCTTTTGAGAGCAGCACTGTGAAGAAACCAGACAAGTGTTACTTGCATGAAGGTGTCTATGGGTAGGTCCAGAGACAGACAAAGCCTGTACACACAGCCTTTGTCAGACAGAAACTGTGAGCCTGAGTCCTTGAAGGACAGGCTGCACTTAGGATGCAGTGACCTCTGCCCGTGATGATGGAGCTGTATGGCCCCACGAGGGCTCATCTCCCCTGTGCTACAAACACCAAACTGGTGTTCCTTCACTTCCTTATTGCTGAGATCAGCCTTGAACACCCGTCTGGACACTGAAAGGCACCGTAAAACGTTGAGCTCTGGCACATGCTGTGGGTTAAGCAGCCATTCCCCGTTCCGGGCAGTTGAACACACACCAATACAAAAGCAGGAGCTACTGTATGACAATTGTTTTATTCATCAGTATCAAATTACATAGCAAAGTAATGAATGCAGTGTCAGATCACCTCTTTGAATACTGTAAATACAAACACAATCCACCATATTGCTCAATTACCCAAAGGAAATCAAAAGTTGAAAAGTGTGCGCTTCAGAGACTCCGTTTGGCATTTCCTGACCGTGGGTCCTGCATAAATATTTCTGTACCTCCTTTTCACTGAGTGTACCTGAATTAAACACAGCCTCTAGAAAGCTCAACATGGAGGAGATGGGATCTACCTGTATGTTTGTGTTCATCGCCAACTCGCCCTGAAATCACTGTGAAAGCACCTGCCTGCTGTCTCACCTGACAGATGAATGTGGCTGGGTGTGGAGTGGCCAGACCCTGCCCCCTCACAGAGTGACAGACCCAAAGCTACTGGCATCAGTGCAAGACGACTGAATGCACGACATCACCTTTGGATCAGGTCCTTAAATTACTGCCAAAACAGCTACTCACTTTCAGGGTCTGATGGCCAGATTCTTAGACTATCAAATACGTAAGGAAACCCTTGGGACACTTACACAATTCTTTACTGTGACTCCAATATACAGGAAAAACAATTTCTGGCTTATAACGTTAAGTGACAAAACCAAAGTTGGGTCTGTTGACTTCACGTGATCGTTGAGTGGGATTTGGCCACAGCTGGATACAAACGAGATAATTCAACACAAGTATTTTAATGGTGTTAATCAGCAGTGTCATTTGACGGGGCTTCCTTATAAACTGGGTACACAGAACACTTTTTTTTCCCCCTGATGGATGAGAGAAGAAGCTTCACTTAGCACTGTTTCCAGAAGTTAAAAGGCTACGGAGACGTTGTACTGGTATGGAAAGGAAAACACCATAGAAATACACGTTTTGTTTAGAATGCAATGAACAGAAGTACAGAAGCCTTGATGCAGGTAACTGGAAAGGTGAGGAAAGGGAAGGAGGAAAAATGTAGGCAGCAATCCCGTGGCAACGTGGAGTTACTCTTGATCCCTCCAATTGACCAGTATCAGTGGAAGTCGGGCTTCTCTGGGAAGGTGCAGCCCGAGCGCTTGATGATGACGCTGGCAGCGTAATGTCCTGCCCGGATGCACTCGGTCACCGGCCGGTCATAGACGAGCTGTGACAGGAAGCCTGGGGAGCACAGGGGACACAAACAGAAGGGACAAAACCATCAGGTTCCAGGGTATGTTTTCTTTTTGGAGTGTATCAGTTTGTCAGAGGGTAAAGCACTGAAATATTGGCCTAAGTGTATGACCACAGGTAGCTCGGCTTAGTATTGGGACTTAGTATTGTGCTGAGCTGGAGTGCTCCTGCTGTTTCTTCTACCTCAAGCCTCCACTTGGTAGCTTCAGTTACATGAAAGATTATCAAGACTGATCTTTATCAAAATGATTTCACCAGAGTCCTTGCTCTCTTCTTCTCCTCTGATTCCTCAAATATTGCTTTAAAACCAAAGCAGCAGTTTTCCCTGCTGAAGAGAGCTCCTTCTGTTCACACTGTCTACAGCTACAGCCCCACACAACTGTCACTCCACAAGCTCTCCTCGGAACAAAAAGAGAGGAAAGCACTTTAACAAACACCTATATTCCATTACAGGTGTTCACAATGACAGGCAGCTGAGGAACTTTAACCTGATGAAGAAAGTTAACCAGATGAGGAAAGTTAACCAGATGAAGAAAGGGCACCTGTTGCCCTTGATGACGGGAAATTCAACCTAAGACTTCTATAACCGTGGGCATCTTTTAGCATGTTCAGATCCCTACCTAAACAGCAAACTGCGCTGAGGAACAAGCATCTCTAGAACTGGGCACTCAGTTAATTGCTTTAGCTAACAAAGCCCTAGCATGCATGGCTTACAAAACCAGAAATCACTGGCAGCTGAGCGTTTGGAGGACCAGAGCACATCTTTAAATTAATATAAAGCAGAGAGTCCTAAGAAAGGAGAGTATTCACAGACAGACACTTGTTACAAGTGGCAGCAGAAGTTTAATGCATCAAGTTCCTGTTTTCTGAAGCATTTTGCCTTGGCCGAAATGATTGAGATGGAAAGCGTGGCACAACTTATGGGAGGGCTGAAACGGGTATGTTAAACTTGGAAGAGGTTTTCAAGATGTGAAAAGTAAACTTAGTATGTCATAATTTAAATCTCCCCTCAGTCATTCCAGAGGTAATATTTTATTCACTTTTATCCCGTTTTTAACACGCTTCAGGTGTACCTCTCTTCCTCATTCAATCACAGGAGGAAAGTGAGGCTTGCCCAGGAAAATCACAATTCTAGCAAGCTGAAATGTGTTCTTTTTAAAGCTTTTACACACCATTTCAAGTTCCTGTGTCACGGTCTGGCAAGGCCCTGGGCCTTGACAGTGCAAATCTAGCCTTGAAACCCTGTCTGTCCTAAGTAGTGTGTAGCTAGCTCACAGGTACCAATTTCTGACATATTACAGATTTTGAATCAGAGATGATCTGTTTTGCTAGCTTGCTTTCAAATACACCTTCTCTGTTCTGATGCTCTCATTTAATCTAGGCTCTTATTCCAAATATCTCCTTCTGTGGCACGTTAGAGTGTATTTTACCCTGTTATCCAACGCTATAATGTGTGTTCCTCGAAGATTAAACTTCATGTAAACTTCATGTAAAACATGAAAAAAAGAAGGTTAGATGAATGAAGGACAATACTGCTGAGGAAAAGACCTGGTTTGCATGAATTACCGAGATCTATCTTGGCTTCTTGGTCATGACTGCTAGTGAAAAGAAGCCTAGTTGATGTATAGTTTTCTCTAAACTGCACCAAAGGGGAGAAGAGTTTGAAGCTACTAAATCTATAAATCAAATACTTTTAATTGCAATAAGCAGGCCATAGAAAGCAGGTGCTTCAGTCGACAACTAGGAGAAAACTCCTATGTTTCTGCCACCAATAGTTTTCTAGAGAGCTACTGATGATCAGCTCTCACTGACGGCAGTCAGGGGACAACAGGAGACACAACTGTGGCGGGATGGTCCAGCTGCAGCAGCTGAGAAGCTCCAACAGCATGCCTGGCAGAAATCAGACCATTCCTGAATAACCAGATGAAAACGGTCTGCTCTCCGTTAAATTAACATGCATCCTTAGGAGAAACTTTCTTGGATACATGGAGAATGTCAATCATTACACTGAAACCGCCTGGGAGGCAGGAGCTTGCCAGTGTGCTTCTGGGCGGTTAGAAGTCGAGAGCGAGCTGTAACCATGTGTAAAACGAGGCTGTTAAAGACAGTCCATTTCTGACTCAGTAAGTATGGAAGATGCACTGGGCAGGCCTCCAAAGACAAACACGAGGCTAGGTTTTGTTCAGAGCACGAATTCAGAGAGGGCTTTATGCAAGAAAGAACAACCGTCCTCTATGTTTACGATCAAGGCATCAAACACGTATGAAGATCAGAAAAGCAAAAGAGCAAAGGACCACAAAACATGAATTATTTTCCGATAACATCTAGATTGAGACTGTCATAACCTCCCAGGCTCACCGTAGCTGCAAGCTAGTATCTATCTTTTGCCTTCGGTGAAACTACTTCTTATTTATTCTGATCTAAGTGAAAGCAGAATCAGGTGAGAAAACACCCCGTTCTAATTGGGGACAGGAACGACAGACCTCTGTGATTTCAGAATGGTGGAGAAAAGGCATTAAGCACGGCTGTCATGTATGAGAGATGTAGAAACTGCAGTGGGGAGTTTGCCCTCAAACCATTCCCTTGTCTGTTGAGTTTCTCTTAAAAGGTATGTGTTTCATAAATGAAATAGAAATAGCAGTATCTGACACAATATTGCATCGAATGACAATACAAACACACTTATCACAAACACAGAGCTACATCACACACTCAGCCGAGGCAGTTGGCACAGCAGACCCCGAGGGAACACCAGAAAGCACTGCTGTTTGAGCAGAGAAACAAAGAGCTCTATCAGGTTGGCTGCCTTAGCTGCAGAATGTTCTTTTTAGTTCGTGCCCTAAAAGGCAACATGGTCAGAATATAACTGAGAGTTTGCCTCCTCCGGTGTAGAGGGTACTGTTATACTCTCAAGGCGTGGATTCTGATCTTTGAGTTCTAGCTGAAGAAATTACTGCCCCATCTGTTTTTCACCATCCCTCTGTGCTGCTCATATAACTTGATACTCTTGTCAAAATGAGCCAGATTAGTTTAAACAGTTTGAACTGTTGCATAGGAGATCTTTGCTAACCTGGCTGATTTAAACTGAAGTGGGTTAAGGAGTCCTCAGATAGCTCTGCCAGTGAGCAGGGCAGTGGAGGGAAGATGATAAGCAGTTGAAGGCTGTCATCTCTTTAAGGTGCCAAGACTGGAAATGCAAAAAGTGAACATGGCTTCAGATTTACTTCACACTCTTCCTACAGTTTTGCAGAGAGAAAAGGCAGGACTGAACTCTCAATCCTGTACCATGGGCCTGTGATCACAGAACCAGATCATCCCAGCACAGACTGAAGTAGCTCAGTGACTATTTGAACCTCTGTCATGGCCTGAACTGGTTCCTGGCTATCATTGGAACGGAGTGCAGAAAGCAGCAGTAGTCTGTTTTGGCTACATGAGACAACCTCTCTTCCAATATTTTACCCAAACAACTTCAGGCAATATTGTCTACCACCTTCTACCTGCAGCTCCCCTGCACCAGCACTGCCATGCTGCTGATGGGGTTGCATGCGTTGCCTTCCACTCTCCTCACACTAAAACACAGAGGCAAGAACCAAACTCAGGGTTTTCTCACTTGTCTGCCTCCTGCCCTGACATCCAAAGTGTTTACTGTTTATGGTGCAAGAGAAACAGCAGTTGCAGGATGTCTCTTAGGCCACTTTGCTGTAATTAGCCATCTCAGTTACGCTTTCAGAGTCAATCAGGACACCTCACAGACACAGGCTGCCAGGGAACCACCTTGTACCTAGTCACAGTAAGAACTTGTCTGGAACTGTGTCCAACTCATCCCATCAGTTATTCACAGCATCTTCCTAGAAAGCATGGACAACTTTGCTTCAAAAGCTGCTTTAAACCTCAGAGTGGTACAAAACGTCTTTGCATTCCCAGATGACAGAAGTGATTTTAACACACCAATAGCTATTTTTGGCCCATAATTATTTCTTTTCTGCTCAGCACAGAAAAGCATCTCTGAAGTCACTTTGCTCTGAAAAGTGTGCCTGAAATAATTGAGACTTAATCTGTATTATCTCCAGCTCCCTTCCTACGTAAGCTCAACGACAATGTTTGTAATCGTGAGGTCTGCAAACAGAATGAAGGATGGAAAAGTCAAGTTGCTGTCTTCCTTTTTGTGCTCGCCACACACGCAAAGTTCTCTAAGCCAAGGACCAGGAGTGGTGCTTGAGCTTCAAAATCCAGACCCAAACCAAGGCCCTCCTCACTGAAACCAGCTCCAATCTCTCCGGGGATGTCAATACAAGTCTGAAAAGACACAGCAAGATAGTCCCCTAACCGACACAAAAGGTCTTGTCTTTGCTTTGTTACTTCTGAATACTACTTAAAAACCATTAAAGAACCACCAAGTTAATTTTCTTGTGGCCAGCAAAACAAAACTACTTCAGGGGCAGTGTCACTGACATCAGTGATGCCTCTGCAAGCTTTGTTTGCAGATTACCAGCGGCAATGCTGAACGAACGCCCAGCGCCAGTGCAGTTGGATACGAATGTGGGTGTCCAATAGTGGAGATTTTAAAACAGATCTGGTCTGCTTCAGTGATGGTTTAACAACACTTAAAAACAGTTCATACCCAAGCCAAATGTTTCATTTCAAACTGTACGCCTGACAATTAATTTTAATGACTGTTAATTACTAATGCTGGCTGGAAACCCGTTGATAGCCTCCGACACCCAGCTCCCCCACGACTCCGTCTTTCTGCAGTTTCTCTCACATTTTCAACCTTTACAAAATGGTCAAGGCAAAATGAGGGCAATTTCTTTTTAAAAAAGCAATTATCAAGTGCGTTAATTACAAACAATTACAAACTGACCCCGAGTCAGAGCCTCTCAAAGTCTTTTTGCTACGTGGCGTTTGCTATGTGGTGTGTGCAACCCTCCTCTTCCAGCTGAACCCTGAAGCACCCATGCTAGCCAGGCCACTGACCACCAAAATCACCCCAGCCACAGAAAGGATCATCAACAACATTTTTTGTGTGTGTGCATTTAAAGCTTCTGTTTGTGATCTGCTTTTTAAAAACCGTTGTCATCCCACCGTGGGGGACACTTGCAAAGCACCTTGTCACACTCTCCTTCGCGTGCAGCGTTTGTCACAGTTGCTCGAGCGCTCGTCTATTTTTATGTGATGCCACTAGCTTTCCAGGCCAGCAGTGTGGGAGGATGGAGATTTCAAGAAACATTACCCCTAGCAATTTAAAGCCATGTAGTTGATAGGACTGAGGCTATATTTTTTTTTGCCTGTCTTTTAGCACTGTCGTGGTAGCATGAGCCTGGTCAGTTGTAATCAGGTGGCTGGCAACGCCGGTGCCAAGAACCAAGCAGCCAACCTAGATTTTGTAAAAAGATGTTGGCATCAGACGGTTGTGCAACAGTCACTGAACGGCTGTACGTCAACATGCTGAGGTTTCTCCTTGTTTTAATTTGGTGGCAGATGGTGGAGATTACAGCCAAGAACTGTGGTAAGCCAGAGGCCCTGCCCATCGCTATCAAACCGAATGTTGGCTATTGGAAATGGAAACGTTTTTGATTAAGGGTGGGATTTGGCTTCTGTTTTCATGTCTTTTGGCACTGTGGTCTGACACGTTAGGCTTACAATATAGAAGACAAATTCAATCTTAAGCATCTTTAGATACACCGTATTTCATTCAGCCGTCATGTACCGTAGCACGTTCTCTCTGAAAACAGTGTGAGAACTGTTCCACACGTGCACATATATGTTATTAACTACAAACGTGCATGTGTACAAACAAGTGTCTTTGCTCTCTCTTTTAAAATGAAATGGCTCTGTGCTTCTACAAAAACTGCAGTGCCAGGCTAATTATAAGCGAGAGAAAAAAAAAAAAAAGGTTAGCAACCCTTTCAGAAAGAGAGTCATTTAAGATGTACATCTAACAAGTGGCAACCTTGGAATCTCACTCACGCTGAAAAGAACATTAGAAAACCCTTCCTGCCTGTACCACTGGAGGAAAGTTTTAATAAAAACTAATTAAACTACAAAAATCTCAAGTGGTTAACTGATTTTAGGGGCTAAATTTCTGGCAATTCTAATTATCCTCTCGTGGCTTCACTTAGTGTTTCACAACCATGACAGATGACAATGAAAAACCGGAGTTAAATTCATCCTCCTTGACACCATGCTAAGCACTAGCTTCTCCCTCTCCAAGTAAAATCAATACCATGTTTGAGTAAACACGTTTACAGCTTTATTAGGATGTCTCGCTTGTTCTGTAACAGCTACTTGAAGCTGTGGTAACAAATCGACTCAACTCAGTTAAACCTAGAGAGCTGAGTAAGAGGCTCATCGACAAGGTTGTTATAAAAATAAACTGCAGGAGATCAGAAAGCTGGAACAAACAGCCTGGTAAATGTCAATATTTTTTTTACTTCCAGAGAACGACAAAACCATAAGATCAGGAATAAACTGTTTTGGAAGTCTGTATTTACCGTATAAAACGGTCACCTGCTGAATGCCTTTCACTGGCTGGGTACGACTCCCTGACACAAACTTCTTACCTTCCAAATGCCTGCATGAATACTAAACCAAGCCTGTTCGCAGGATAAGCAGTCAGTGTCAGTATTGCTGTCCCCTATCCCTCTCATTTTCTTTATGTTTATGACCCATTTTGAGTGCACTGAGTTTCTGTCAGGATCACTCAGACGGGTGGGTGTGTGTCTCCCTCAGTCTGAGGTTATCTGGTCACTTCTGGACACATGCGAATAGTACAACTTTGCATTTAGTAGACAACCATGAATACGTGAAAGGAGTATTTTCAGTTTAGCAGCCTTTTCCTGGAATGGAGAGGAGGTGTTGCATACACAAAGCAAGAAAGAGTTCAGACTCTAATGCTTTGAAACCGTTACGTGTGGAAAATGTTAATGAAAGATTCCTGCAGAAGTGTGACGATAAAAACCCCCAAACTAAAACTCCACAACGTCTCTGTTAGTCCATCAGGAGTCAGTCACTCGAGGCTGAACAATTTTATTGCATTGCACTCATGATTGCTGCTGTTTGGACCTACTGGGCCAGCGCACTGCAGTTCATAGTACACGGTGCCATCACACTCGCCAAGGCCTCTATAGATGCTCGGGCCCGTCAGAGACTCTCTCTAAGGAAAATGAGCTGTCTTGTTTTCTTGAGGCCTTAAGTGAAGCAGGAATGGTGGTTTTAACTCTACAGCAGCTTGGTCCTGAAGGCTGCGCAATGGATAGAGAAAACTTAGATCCTCATTCAAAGCCTACTGAGATTGAGGGAAGCCCGTGCCTCGACTGAGAACTGTCTGCCCTTTGAGGGGAAACAACTCAAAGCTGGAGGAGAGGCATAAGTGACCATGACCTCCTCCACATCAATCACCTCAGCTGACTCTTTACAACCACTTGTATATCACTCCTATTAAACTCCCTGGAGCATCTTGCTGTCCAAGAAAAGAATTATTTCAGTCTGCGATACACTCAAAGGAAGATGCAATAAAGGAAACCTATGACGGAGTTCTAACTGCTGATGGTTTGGTCCTCTTCTTCATTTTTAAATTAGGATGATAAAGTTTGGGAAATTCCTTTTTGGATCAGAATCTGGTGGCTTTGGGCTTGTCTCCAACAGCCAAGATCAGGGGGAAACATATGAGTAACCCCCCGCCCCCAATAGCACCTCCAAGCTTACAAGGAGTAATCAAGGCACTGTAAATGCCAAACCAAACACTAGTATTTTCATTGGAAGAATCTTCTCCATCTGAGAAAGTCCTGACTTTCCAGGCTTCTTTGTTTCTCCTCAAAGCATTTCCTACAAGGTTTCCTAGAAGCATTCTTCAGAAGCTAAAATTGTCCTTTTCGAGTCAGTTAGAACGAAATAAGCTTTCCTTCATTAGTACCTGAGGAAAATTTCTGAGCCTTAGAACAGATCTGTTGTATTGACAGTAAACAGTGCAGATTGCTACAGCTACGACCTAGGATAAGAGGAAGAGAACATCACTAATTTAATGTAGAAATAACGAAGTTCTAAGCATAACAAACTGGAATCCTGTGCACTAGCCTCTGTTCAGTTTTTAACATGTATTCAAGTACAAAAAAGGTTAGTTGAATGTGACTTCACAGCTGAGATTCACACGCACGAAAGCTAGCAGAGATCTGAAGCTGTGTTTGCAGACTGACCACCTCTCAGCAAGGTTTTCTCTGCATCTCTCCACAATCAAGACAGCAGTATGTAAAAAGAAATCTGGTAGCTAGACAGTCTATGAATTTCTTGACTTCTGTGGGCTGAATTATCCCACCCTAGCACTGTACTCATAATGCTCTTATTTTTAACTCAGTGGTGTTTAGTATCTTCTGCCTCCTTAAATGCAACAGTCCTGGATTGGTATCAGTCAATATTGATTGCCAATAACTGTAATGTCCCTCAAAGTAGAGTTGGAGACCACTGTCAAACCAACCTACCACCACTGCTTTCAAACCACGGGACCACGGTGGGGGGTTTTCTTCTATTTCTTTTTTATTGCAACCTTGCCATCTTCCCACTTCAAGCACGAGCCCGTTCCAGCGTGGGGGCAGTGAAGACACTCTTGGAGACGTTAGCATCCTGCTCTGCAATAGATGCAGCTGGAAGTGAGCGAGGACCCCACGAGCTGAGGCTGCAGCCTGAGCAGTACCGTTCTGGTTCTTGTGCCAATCTCCAGAGGACTGTGCCAAGTTGTATCAGACATGAAATAATGTATTTCAGCACATTTTTGTACTTCATTGTGTGTTGTTGTTGTTGTACTATCTCCTGTGAATTATAGCTTAATCTGACACATCTTTTCTTAAGGGACTATATCCTCCCCTGATTCCCAGGGGAATGTTCCTGATGATCCAATCTGACTAGTGCCTCTGTCTCTACTCAGAGCACATTAAAATAACACAAAAATATTACCAACAATCTTCGAGCAAGGTAATAACAACTCATTAAAGTCATTTCCAACCTTCCCCATGAACGTTCCTCTTTATCGTTACATGATTTTCTAACACATGACATATTAACATGAAATGAGACGTTATGAGGATGGGGATAGCAGGCATGACAAAGTATTTGAAACGGTGATGATTTGCTTTGAGGCGTTAAGTCAATTTGTAATTGTCCCATCGCTATTACAGCCGGAATTGGAACTTGATAATTGCTTTCGAAAACCTATTTTTAACACAGTGGGTTTGGTTTTTTTTTTTCCAAAGGTATGCAACCTATTCCACGTGGATTTCTCACAAAGCCTGTCCAGAACGTCACTGAATTTATGGGGAGGTAAATCAGGCCTTTTAAAGCCCAGTTCTGCAAGATATTAATCCTCTTGCTGTGTGCTGAGGCTCCCTGAACACTGACGGTGTCACTGACAGGAGAAGAGACGCAGCGGCTCGAAGGATCAGGTCCTGCTTCAGTCTAATTAGAAACTTGTGAGGGTTTTTAATTCCACACACTGATCCTTTTAACTGGATCTCTCACTTCTCCATGTTATTTAAAAGATGACAGCAAGCATACCAACTTTTTGCCATACAGAATTCTACCACCTAGTTCTCTGGATTGCCTTCAAATTGCACAAGGGATAAATGTGAATTGCCATATTTAAGTTATTGTGTTCTGATCAAAACCACAGATGTAATAAAATGAAGATGAACAGTTAGAAAGCAAGAGAACAAAACAATTGAATCAGATTGCATCACAATTAAATCACGCTTGAACAGGGCTTGCTCCCAGTTCTAAGTGTCACGCCAGCACGGAAGATCGTGTTGTTTCCAAAGAAAGACTTTTTGATTGGAAACTGGTACAGAGGGAGACAGGGAATATTCCATGCTTTTCCTGATAGAGATGTTTATGTTTTTGTTTCAGTAGCTGCAATTGAAACGGTGGCAAATCTCTACATTGTGCCGGTATTAATGTCGAAATTACGAACGACCGGCTCCTCTATTGATCAGAATAATGATGTGCTTCTAGCTGGGACTGAGAAAAATCAACTAGGAACACATAATCCAGTGATTTTTCTCGTCTGTAGAAGGTCAGTTACAGAGATAACGTGGCCATCTAATGGCCTGGGTTTAGATGCGATGTTTATCTGAGAGAGTTACGAATGCCATCAGAGCACACGGGCGGTGAGTCATGAGCATGTTGACAAGTTATCCCCCAGCAAGTAAAGATTGATGCCCTATCTGCAGCTCAGCTATTATACTCATGTATGCTGTTGACAAAACAGGAGTATTAAAGATGGGCAAAATAGGCTGTCAGTCAAAGGGCTGATGACATTAAGAAGGTATTTTTTTCTTTCCAAGCTTCGTATCTCATCAGCCATGATCTCAGTAACAACGGGATCGCTCAGAGGCAATTAGCCACCCATGTTGTAGAAATGAAGGATAAGCCTGTGCTGATTGCTGCTATAACATTTCTCTTTGCTTCAAAGAAAAGACAGAACAGTTCAAAGTACTATCCCCTTGTCTCTTCACTTGCAAAGGTAAATTTTGCAGCAGAAATCAGCCATTAATGAGTTACACACACACACACACACACACACACACACATATTTAAGGGGGTACTACCAAAAAACAGCCCTCCCTCCCAGCTTGCAAATACAACAACTCCTCAAAGCTGCGGTGTTATCAGAAGGCAGGACTTCACAGCAGTCATGTTCTAGCCACTGGATTTCTTTCTACCAAACATGATTAAAAAATGACGACAACTTCCCAAGGTGTCTTAAGCAAGTATAAAAACCTCATACAAATTAAAGGCCACTGTAAGAGGATTAAGTAGCTTCTGGTATCAGCTGTTCAGTAAAGAACCGTTCCTAGTTCCTTGAACTCCTATTTCAACCACTACAGAATGTTTTTGGGGTGGTGAGGGGACTCAAGTGGGGGCAGATCTTACCACAGAAACACACAGAGATGAAACTACAACGAATGGGGGGAACATTTCATTTCCCTGCAATGTTTTTAGGGAAAACAGATTCTTCTGATCTAAGTGGGACCTGCTTCTGCAGAGGGGTTGGACCAGATGATCTCTAAAGGTCTGTTCCAACCCCTACCATTCTATGATTCCACAATCTTACAGAAGCCCTACAAATCCCTTAGGGAACTTTCTTTTTAATATAGTCACAAGTCATAATTTAGTATTCTGACCCACCATTCAGATCAGCTCTCTCTGCTGAAGGTATTGGGAGATCTTTTTGGCACGTTTAGCACTCCTGGTATAGCCACGCAGCGACTAGGCATCAGAACTTATTTCATGTCTCACACAAGCCTCCAGGCACACAATTCCTTCACAGGAAATACATAAGAGGCTTTGTAGACAAAGTCATGAGCGCAGCCCATCTTTCCCCTAGATCAGATTGATTGTGAGAAGATGGGATTCCCATGGCACAAGCTTCGTTTTTTAATTCAGCCAGCTTCTACACTTTGGGCAGCGACAGTGTCCTCTGAAGATGACTGAGGTTGGATTTTCAGAGGAGCAAGAAATGGCACCTGGGAACCTAATTCCTGTAGGATCACGGGATCTTAGCACAAGTTAGGTTGGAAGGGACCTCTGGAGGTCCCTTGCTCCATCCCCTGGCTTAACACAGTGCCAACTCAGATCCCGTTAAATCCCATCTAGATGAATTTTATTTCAAAGATGGATTCTGCAGAACAACAGCAGAAACATTACTATACTGTATTCAATTCCGTTTCCATTTTTACCAGTAGTCCACTGGTTTAAACCCACCAGCTTCAGTAAAGGTATTTCCAACTTAGACCAGACCAACAGAACCAGGCCACTTTTGAAAAAGGTTTCTGCAGCAAACTTTTAATACCAGAGGAGCAATGATGAGTGTTTTTCTCCTGTGTGTTATGGGTTCTTTTGCAAATCTCTGTTTCTATTCCCTGTGCTGTGTTTGTGTAAACTTACATATATCTATATATAGGATACATTCAAAGAATGTTTCCCATTCAGGATATGTTAACATTTCAGTACTGTAGAAGTGTACCAAATATTCCTTAGCTCGGAAGTCAAAGCTGGATGTCACTCCACAGAAAATCATTTGCCTTTATCTCATGAAAACAGGCTACGATTTGAACAACGTGGTGACCTTCAGGCAAACTCTTAGCAGTCCGAGGTCTTTATCTAATTTGCAGGCGTTTAGATCAAGATGGAAAAATAGTGTTTAGACTTAACCTCTATATTAAAGATGATGGAATGGCTTTATTGAGCCAGTTTGGAAACAGAAACAAAAGGAGGGAAGCCCTGTCATCTCTAAAGAAAAGGACACCATGAGGCACACTCGCTCCCTGTCTTTAATCAAAGCAGTTCTCTGGTAGCTGAGACAGTAGTCGGCCATCTCAACAGACTCACACCGGGTTTCACATGAGAGAGCAAGTGAACTGCTTACTCCATAAACATGTGTGCCAATGAAAATCTGAACGTAGCTTTCAAACTCGAGCTATCAGCTTGACGAGATTCCTGGGCACACGAAAGCTGCCAACGGGGTTTTTGCACCGACAGGTGGTTTGAGCCGTTGACCTCAGCTTTGATCCCGACAGAGGCAAATTGCTACCAGCTCGCATTTGGCACTGGACAGGGTTTAATGAAGAGCTCCTTCTACCTCGGGAAGGGTGTAACGTCTTTACAGCCTGGTGCTAAGTGACATACACTCGGTGTGATCATCCTGTCACCGCTTCATCCCGCTACTTGGGAATGATTTGTGGTTACATTTCATACTCCAGCACTTTTCATGCACTAGATGACTAAATCATAGCAGATTACTAAGTCAATATATTTATATTGACAGAATCTGAAGAAACATTGATTTCACACCTTCTCCTGTTCATTTATTATTAAGTCTCTGCCCAGTTCCACCGAGCAGACAGATTGTAGGGGAGAGATTTTGCAGGGAACAACGTCAGGAACTGTCAGAAAAGACGCTGATTGTTTTCATTAGTTACGGTGGCAATGACAAAGGGGAGTCCAAACAGAAGGCAGACCTGCCGTGGCTCAAACAAGCAGAATGGGCACAGAGTAAGGCACAAGATGGTAAAACCGTCCATATTTCAATCTCTTTCCCTCTATTAAATATGCTTCGATTATCATTATTGCAAAGGTTCAAACTGAGGTTGACTAGTAATAAATAAATGTTAATGTAACGAGTAATAAAACGTTCCCCAACCTCCAGAAACCAAAGCTGTAATTCCATTAAGAGGACTCCTGTGACACAAAGCCATGTCAGCAAAGCTCAAGTGATTTGTCAATGTCATCAGAACCTGGAGGTGGAACCACAACGTTAATTTAGGGGTGTTTCAGGGCTTGATAACCAAGAAGCCTTGGTACCCCTGAAATCCATGGGAGGTACTACCAAGTAAATGATCGCTATTATTGCTTAAACTTCTGAAGGGTAGCAGCGTAGCTTGAAGGCAATAAAGGCAGAACTCTGTTGATATTGTTTAGAGAAGGGTTTTTAGCATAAAGACACCTGCAGCACTTTGAAAACCCAGTTTCTCATTCATGCACTGCGCCAGCCTGAGTGGCAGGTGACTTGATGCCTTCAGGAACAGGCAAGAAATTCAGAGATATTCCTTGTGCCAACTTAATAAAAACACATTTCAGCTGAAGCATGCAGTTTATTTCTTCTTGCTAGCTGTTGGAGTGAGCTAGTTCTCTTTGGAGGCCGGCGGTTTCGTGTTCAGAAACGCTGAACTCATGAATCAACTCTCAGAGTCACAAGTGCCCAGAAACTTGGTGTCTTTAAACTTTTTCATGCCTTTAAGGTTTCAAGACCTTTGGTAGTTACTCAGGTTCTAGAAAACAAACAAACAGAACCCCAACCCAAAGTGTTTTGATTTGCTGCATGAGGAGGGATTTGCCAAGTTGGCACAATTATCAAGAAGGAACTTCCTTATAATCCATGAGTTTTACCTCTGGAAGAGAGTGGCGCCGTGAAACACCTTTCAAAATATGACAGAGCCTAACAAACTTGACCTCTTAATGTAAAATAAATCCTGCTTGATGGGGTTAGATCTCATTATATCCCATATTCCCCTCTCAGCCAAGACGTTTCCTTCAACAAAACCCCTGTTCCATCATGTTAATAAACCCGTCCCAGAGAAGTATGGGAAGCTCTGCCATGGGAGTCTTGTTCTCTGCTGTTTGAATGAAAGAACTGTGTTTCCAGGAGAGCATGCTGTAACACTGAGTGCACTTTATATTCAAGGGATGAATTTTGAAATGTTTTACTACAAGGACACTAAAATAAAAACATTCCACGTGTTGTAGTCTAGGCAGTAACAACTTGGTAAAAATCTCAGTCAAAGAAAGAAGATAGAAAACCACTGAAGAGGACATAACCTTCCCGTTAGAAAAATCCTGTCAGGACAGTAACACTGCATTTGGCTCAAGGCTAAAATCGACAGAAGACACATATGTTGAGTAGCATTACCAACAGTACTTTGGTAAGGAGACAATAAAGAACTTTTCCTGTGGCAAATACGTACTTTGAAAACACATGAAAAGTGCGACACAGATAAAACACAGGCATTTCCCCCAAATGAAACACAGCCCAAATCAAATCCTATCCAGTCCATGTAGGACTACATATGGGAAGGAGAACCAAATGACTCCATAAAGAAGGAGATCACAGTATGTAAGACTAGAATCAGCTGTGTTTCTAGACTATTATGACTCCCAAACCTCCTATCTGGACTGAGCTCAGGAAAATCCAATCTCTGAGGAGAATAAACGACCAATCTATTATTTATGGGGTGACAGAGGAGAATGAAGATATCTCAGAAACTAATAGGAGAACTATGGACATTCTAAAGCTCATGTTGCTTTGAGCCACAACAGAGAGAAACATGGTGCAACAAGACCCTCAGCTCACACACCGACACTCAGGTAAGTGCCTGACTGCTGGGAGATTTCAGCTGCATTTGCAACTGCTGAGCCAACTTGTATTGCAGAGGGAAAACCAGCTGTGGTCCCTTCTTTGTCAGATACTGAGGGACAACTCTACAATGCTATGATGCCATACTGCCACTGGACTGCATTGCACTTGTGCTCCACACAAAAAGCATCTGATGCCTCAGTGCTATGTTAAGATTACTCCAAATACACTGAAGCTTGCTGTATCCACACGTTATCTCAGCAGACTGGGAATGACAACAGGCAGATGATCTTTTAGAAGATCCTTTTCCTTCCCAATGGAGTTCAGTATTTTCCCGTTGGAGAAAGGAATCTCTCAACTGATCTAAGCCCAGTCTGACAGAGCCTGCCTGAACTCCTTACCCTGCGATGGAAGGCAGGAGTTTGGAATAAAGTCTGATGTGGCTCATATCAGCCATTCCATTCAGGATGTTCTGAACAATCTACTGAAGACAATGTTTTAGCCCTTTTACAGAAAAACAACATCAGTACCAGGGAAAAGGATATAATTTAAAGAGGAAGGGTTATGAGAGATCAGACAGTTCTTAAAGCCTGATTGTTTAGCTGCAGTATTCTTCCTGCAGATAAAGGAGGGATGAACAAAAGTAGGATTATTAAGAAAGAAAAGTCCCGTTTTCAAGATGCTTAAAATCTGAAGAAGTGAGAACAAATGGAGCCCGAGACAAACATGGCAGGCACATGAAAAGCTGCTTCCTGCCGAGGCAAAGCTTGGGGGGTGTCTGCCAGGCTGCCCACCTGAGCCCTACCCAGGGTTATTTCATTTTTCAGGATCTGAAAACAAAAACAGGCAAGATCTTTTCTCTTCTTTCTTTTTTTTTTTCACTTCAGAAGAACAGCAGCTTACTGGCACAGTTCATACACAGAGCACACGTATACAAAGACAAGCACTTGAAGAAGATCTTATTTATGTTACAGTCACTGTTACTTACTGGTTCAAATACAGCCTCATGGTTTTGGAACGACAAAGAGCGACGAGCACACACGAAGAGGTGAATGAATAATATGACCTAACATATTTCCCTCTATTTCTGTCCTTTTTGGTTCATGAAAGCACCAAAGCAAGCAGTAATAGCATTCTTATTTTCAGCCAGATTTGGGCATATACTGAAAATGTTATCATTGGCTTAAGTGATGTATTAAGCAGGGATGGAATTACTCACACGCTCAAGATTAAGCTTACGCCGAGCACTTGCTTGAATCGGGACGCGCCTCCGACGCTTTAATTTGGTACCATGGTGCTTGTTATCCCCTTCACAGCTACAAGACTGAGGCCTTGCAATTCTATTTATAAAGTCTCTTTGGTAATGTTTCCACTAAATTAGTGACTAATGGAGCTCCTTACAGCTACTACGCAGTGGATATTAGAGCCTCCGGGATGCAGCAGTGCATCAGAGAGCTGCGTGTGTGGAGGTGACAATGAAGCACACAACGTTTGGGTTAGGCTGGCTCTTGGCTGATATTGAATCAGTTTGTAAACCAGGCACAGACATAACATCCTCTTTTTCTTTTCCCCCCTCTCCTCCCCTCCTTAGAGTTTGTGCCAAAAAAAATAGTCAAGTTTGCAAATGGGTATTAAGCAATGCCAGATATTTTCTGGGTTTGTTTTAACAAATTAACCCTTTGTGTTCCTTCCCCATGTCCAAATAATTGTATTGGAAGCAGATGTTCTACCAAAATTGACGTGATCAGAAGACATTAGGCTTACTTATTAACATACTGTTTAATATTCACTACAACCTGTTTTAAAGAACAACAATGTGTTAACATTTAAGCCAGGAGGGATTTCTGTATACCATATAGTACTTGATGCAGCTTGTTTATGCAACAGTCTGACAGATACAATTAATCTCATGAAAACGATTGGAGTAGGGCATAATGGTATAATGGCATATTATTTTTAAAGTAATAGAGCACACTTTCCCTTTGAAAAATAGAACTTAATTAAATCATGTAACTTCAGGACGCAGAGAAAAGCTCTAAAAGAATGGAGCTCGTTCTGAAGGACAGCTGAATGAAAAAACATGGTAGATTTCATCCAGAGAGAATAATAGGATAATCTCCAAACAAAAGAAAAAAGTAAGAAATACCTCCAACAAATGCATCTCCAGCTCCATTGGTATCCACAATTTCACTCTGATCACTCACCAACACAGGGAAAGTAGTCACTTCATTTTCTGTAGGGGAAGGGGAGAATAAGACATGAGTTATCTGGAAATATGACTTTGAAAAGCACGACAAATGGTGAAAGTCAAACCAATGCAAAACTGGAGCTCTGACCATTAACACGATCATTTGGATGAAAACAGATTTGGTTTACAGTCCTGCCTGTATTTAGTGCACAGGGATCCAGGAACATATTTGACCAAGCTATCTGTTGTGGACATTTTCATTAATTCCTTCCAGCCTCATTTTGGTTTTATAGTGAACTAATATCAATGGCAGTGGAGGGAAAAAAAGGTAAATTGGGAGGAACAATGTAAAACACCTGGGCATATGGACAAGTCTAAGAAAAACTCATCTTGCCAAAAATAGTGCTTCAGTTATATCAGTTGCAGAGAGAGATGTGGCCTCTAGGATGGCCAGCCCAAGCCTCCAAAAGTTCAACAGGGCTACAAAAAACCCAAAATGCACCTGAAGGAACTAAAATAAAGCTGTGAAAGAAAAAGCAGGGACTAGTGTAAAGCACAGCGCTCTCAAATCACATATTGTTTTAAAAACACAGATCCATCAGGAGCCTTGCGACTTGCCATCTGACAAGATTCGGTTTCAGGATTTCGGTGACTTCACCCTCTCCTTCAGTATTTCTCTTTGAAAAGAAATATTTCCTTCTCTGCAGCTCCCTGCCCTCTACTGGCACTCGTTAAACTCCTTGCAATAGGTGGATGCTCGGCATCTTCACCTCCAATTCGCTGCCACGCCACAGTTCAACATAATTATACCACTTAGGTATGATAACTTTAGAGTTCTAGGGTTATAAATTTAATATATGCCACTAATTAATCAGCTATGGCTTTCCAGGTGGTAATGTCATAATGACGTGATAAAAATATAATTACCACCTTGTCACAATACCTTGTTAAAGTGTAAATTACCCCTGTAACTGAGCCAATGGAAGTTCTGCCTCTGGTAGTCAGTATGCATTAAACTGTCTCAGAGCAAACAGATTGTCCTTTGGCAGACAGCAGGAATTAAAGAAAAGGGGAGGGGGAAGAAAAGCCTGTCAACCAGTGAAAATGAAAACCATCAGGGCTGGTTTCTTTTAATTTTTGGTTTTAAAAAAAAAAAAAAAAACAACAGAAAGAAAAGGGCAAACAGATCCACCAGTAGCTGAAAGCTGGAGATGGGCAGTTTCTCCATCGTCCAGAGACAGAGCAGATCGCTAAAATCACTCTGACACCGACGTACACGGCGGCAAACAAGGAAACCTAGCTTGGGAGGCACATAAAGGATTCACAGTCTGAAATCAGGCAAGTCTGTGTGTGCTGCAGAGGTACCAGAAGGATCCTGGTTTCTGTGAAATGCAGTGTATCAGCTCTACTGCTCTTCACCATCTGCTACTAAGTGAACCAGGCAGATATAATGATGCTGCCTCCAGAGGGAACTGTTGGCTGGCCCACCAGGAGGGGAGGGGCAGGCAGCATTACCAACAACCAGCCATGAGAGGCAAAGGAAAAAGGGGAATGAAAGCCACAAGATGAATATTCCAATTAAAGAACAGGTTTCAGTCAGTTCTCAGTGCATCCTACTCTCTAGCCTGGTAAGAAAGCTATTTAGAAACGTGCTTCAGTGCTGTGTTGTGCTCTTAAGACAGTCTTCAAGAGCAATGTTTTCTAGTGATTTTAACAGGAATCATTTGCATTGGAAATCAAGGAGAGGTCTTACACAAAACTCTGCCAGATGAGCAGGGTGTTTTCATCCCTTCCGTAGGAAGATAGGTGTGATTTGCTCTAGATAACACTAAAACAATGAACAAAGTGGTAACTCTGTTGAAGACACACGGTAATAAACGAACCTGCTTCCTCCCCAGGCGTGCATGGGCACACACAGATGTTCTGTGTTAAATGCACAGCAAACACTTGCATACAAATGTATGTATTTGGGCACTGAGAGGGAATAATGCACAGACGTTACATTTCCAATGCTGTAGATGGGGCTTGGCATCAGGAAAGACTCTATTCAAGTAAACCTACACACAAATGTTCTCACCATCATCTTTCTCCTTTCTTTTCCTCCTCTGTCTCGATTCCTTCCCTCAGCTCCCTCTAGTACTTGCAGGTAAGTATTGCACTATGAGCTCTTATTTATCCTATGTGATGCAAGTAACTGAACTAGTCTAAATCCCTCAATACATCAAGGAATTTGATATGAGAACAATCATCTTTCCCCTCTACCCCGCCCCATCACAGTTTTCCATCTCTACCTGGGCCATACGTTCTATCTCTACAGCTTTCTGTATTTTCAAGAGGAGCAATGATCCCATCTTTGGAAGTACTGAAGTTTCAGAAGGAGCTAGCATGGTTTTGGAGCATGTCCTAAATCATAAAGATACCACCATCTGCACACATCCAATAGGCAAATTATCCTTCTTTAACCTTAAGAGAACTTCTACTATCACAGCACAGTTAACAATAATACATACTGAAAGCTACAACAAAATAACACCACAGTGGGGTTTTTTTTTTTAGTTCCCTTCACAATAAATGAAGTCAATTACAATTAAAGCTGCCATTAAATTACCTTGCTATGTCTGTGTGATAGCATAAAAACAGCTAACACCTCTCACTGATCTGTGTTTTGTAATAACGAAGCACAACAGGGTGAATTAAGATGAAGCAGAAGCCTCCATTCAGAATGTCTGTGCTTTTGTGACTTTAATGCTGCTTTAACTTCATTTCTCTGTGTGATCTATTATGTTATAAAACTCCTAAATCCATCACAGGGAACACAGAGACACCTTGGCTAAGTGCACTGGTCATCAGTGGCCTTGCTTTTCAAAGTCACTTCTGATCTCATTTGTCATTCCGAGAGCTTATGAAATAAATAATAATTACATAATGCCGTGAAGTCCAAGTGCTGCTCCTCTGGGCATAAAATCCAGTGTTCTATTTTTAAGCAACAAAGTTCTTCCGTGGTAAACACCCTGGGATACAACACATTCCACTTGGATATCGTTTCCTGGAAGTCCAGAATGGTAAACGTGAATTGTGACGAGGTGTCTTTAATTAGGGAAGTTCCAGAAACATTAATGAAACCTGAAATTTCAAGGCTTTGATTGAGCTCTCCATGATTTTTTTTTACATCAGTGAGGAGCTCAACTGTTTTAGAACGATACAGAAACACTCAAAAATCAAACGTTAAGGTGGTGATTTTATACGCACAGATGAATCGGAAGGAATCAGCTGGCTGGTGAATTCAGTTATTGCTAATTTGTCACGTTATGTACATAAAGATGTGAAATCTATCTTTATTTCCCTCAGGTAAAAATGTGTGCTAGCACACCTAGCTTCAAGATGTTTTTGTAGGTAAAAGAGTCTGGAGAGGTAATAATTGGAGAGCAATATTAACTGAAAAAACAGTGCTCTTTCCATTCTAATACATTCAAGCTCCCAAATGAACACAAGCCTGCTTCGTGATGGTAACTGAAACTATGGAACTCTGATGATAGCTGCAAATACTCCAGGTTTGTCTTCAAACCAAATTAGAACCACAGACTACACGTCTACTCTTAGTACAGTAATAAACACCAGCAAGCAATCATTATATCCAATTAGGCTGAGTACTTTCCTTAACTGGGTCATTTACCAGTCTCTCTTGCTCTTAAAAGTAGATTAAATGTGTAAACTTACATTTAATTACCTGTAACAGAACTCTTATGGGCAACATGTTGGAGTGTCCTTAATTTTGTATTAAAGTAATATAAAAAGAAGAGAGGAGCCCTAAAATATATACAGAAATGGCTAGCTATTTCCTCCAATAGCCTTTTGATCCACGGGCTGGCAGTGGTAGTACAGATGCTTACAAGATGGAGACACACTCAGGTTTCTTTTGTGGGCTTTCACAACTGTGAAACAGAGTTCTGTCCCATCTCCTCCTCACTTCCATCCTCTCTCATTTTCTTTAGATCGGGGGCCAAAAACAGATGAAAAGAAAGGAAAAACAGAAAAAAAAAAAAAAGAGAGAGACAGGAAGAACTTAATGGAACATAGAAACCTGAACTCAAAACCTATAAACTTCTCTGGGCAGCCATAAGGTAAGAAGTAATGAGAAAAGTATTTGAAGCAAGCCCACGTCAGTCAGGATGATTTTAAGCTCTTACCTCTCTCCAGAAGATAAACCCAGAAGCCTAAAGGCTTTAAGTCTCTGCACCTTCTTAAGTTGTCTTTAAAACAACACTTTCTGCTGATTTTTCTACAGTAACAAAACCGCTGTTGCTGCTGTGCTTCCCACAGAGACACCACATCTGAGAATGTAAACCAAACAGATACTGCAACTCCTTATCAGCATGGCCCTGGCCCAAGTGAGAAGGTGACATGGGGCAGAGCACTGTGCTGAAGCCCCAGTTAGAAAGCCTTAACGATTCCACTGATGAGGTGTTTCAAACCTGGCACTGCTGACTCAACCTGTCATTTCCAAGCAAAGGGAAGGAGATCCTGCATTTTCAGGCTGGGACTCTCAGCTCACTGTGCTGGGTGAACGACACTTAGCTTGTGTGTTAACTTCACCTTGTTGCTCACACCAACATCCCTTCTTCTCCTCCACCCAGGTCTGTGCACTGTTTGGCCTGGTGCTGGACTTGAGTTTGTCAGAAAAAGAAGGCATTTATTTGTGCTAGTCAATGGAGGTACATAGCACAATAAGTGAGATGCAGGTCAGTCAGGTGCTTTGGAATCTTCCTCATCAAGGCACAACAAAAGGTGCTGCATTCTAAGGAATTCAACCTGGAGCTAAGAAAATTTTGTATCTGGCAAGGCAGAAGTGAAGCCCTTATTGCTACAACAAACAATGTTACCCTGAACAAGTCATAGAGATGTTGTCATTCGTAAGCCATTTATATGTCTATGGTGTGATATGATTAATACAAATATGAGTTTATTTCCATGATGGAAGACCCAAGTAGTGCAATCAGGCTGAAACTCTCTCTGCAGCTTGCTAAGCAAAAGTAAGTCCACATAGCTGTGTTGGCCAGGATGCAAAGCCCTGTCCCTCAGAGGCAGCTCATTCATTTGCACTAGAAACAGAGAAGGGATATGATGCCAAAAACTTTGAATCTTCTGTGGCTCTACACATGGTCCTATAGATATCTGTAGGGGAAACGACAGCATGCAGATCCCATTTTCCCTCTTTCCTAGGAGGTAAAGTTAATCCAAACGTGTTCAGTGAGACTTATCTTCCCTTCACAGCTCTCCTCAGACATGGACATGCTCCCATTATCTAGTTGAGTATTTTTATTCAGAAGTCATATGCATAGCACCTCACTAAAGTGTGATTCATAGAATTAGAGTTAAAAGCGGGAAGAAGGGCCCTCCAAAGGAGCTTGTACAGTCACACACATCCACTATTAGCAATGATGTAAAATTCAACACTATTTTTTTTGCACCCAGTGGACATCCTCTGAACCCACATTTGATTCCCTCTGCACTCCTGTGAATTTAACGTCATTTCTTTGAAAGGACTCTTGATTTATACCAGCGTGAGATCAGGCTCAGAACTCTGTACCTAGTTACAACAATTACAAAAAAAAGGTAGCAGCATCAACTAATGACTTGTGAATGGCTCCTATAGGTCCAAATGTGGTTTGTTTCCTTTGTAGAAGGTGTGGGAACCACTTAGACACCAATATTTTCTATATTATTTCTGCCAGGGCCAGGAGTTGAAGCTCTGTTTCTCATACCAAACAATTCTTTGCCTGTACAAGCAAACAAAGCACTGTGAGTGTAAAATATGGAGAAGCACAGGGTCAACAGAAAACGCTGGTTTTGCTTCAGTTTGGTATCTAACATTTAAGAAACAAAATATCTACGCTCACAAATATGAAAAAAAAAAACTGCCCTAAAGAAGGAGCTGCAGCATTTTCCTGGCATGTGTCACAACGTTTAAGGTTTCGAATGGCAATGAACTCTGTTGGAAAAGCCTTTTCTGAGCACACGAGAGCATTGCCATTTGCCCGCCAGGCACAGAGCTCAGAGGGAGCTGAAACAGCGCCCACTGAACTGCCAGGAAACGTGCTCCTCCGGCTCAGCGGGGCTGCCGAGGCATAAGGGAGTGCTCAAAGATAAAGCCTTTTCCTGTGATCTCTGTCCCAACCAGGAAAGGTGGTGAGGACTTTCTGAGAAGGCAAAAGGTGTGAAGTCACAGGCACCGAAGTTAAGGAAAGCATCTGCGGGTTTCAGTGATAAAAACATCGTGGATCTTTGGGAATTGCTAGGAAGAGCACTGCTCAAAATCAGTCCTGAAACCAGAAGAGATGGGCTACAATAAACAAACCCCATGAACTGTATGATCTTCATCTCTGTTGAGCATATGCTCTACTGCAGGGAGCCTGGCCCACACCAGGGAAAGCCCAGGGGGACACAAAATCAGAGCTTGGATAGTAACAATTATCAATATTTCTTCCTGCACTGTATTGGTTTGGCCACTCTACATCTTACTTGATCCTAACATGTAGAAGACCGAGCCAACACACCCCACACACCATTATTGTTTGAGTTGTGTATGGGAAATACAAACAGATCTATTTGTGTCTGTAAACAGGTAGCTCAAGAACTGAAAACACACACAGACCATGGCAGCTGGAATGTCAACATCTAACGTAAAGAATATGTCACCAATATACATCCAAGTTACACGCCAACACTTATGTTCTGGCTCACACGGGCACTTTAACCTTCTGAAACTTGGCTATGGGGACTTTGCACAAAAGCAGCATCTTTCAGCTCAGGAAGCAGACCCTGCACTTCACTTATTGTTTGCACCGACCTCCACGCTAGCAGGAACGTGTCTGTTTGAACTCCATTTCATGGTGTTCTACAGGTACATTTCAAACCACTGCGTGGTTGGACCATTGAAGCGCTGTCCTATGGGAGAACTTCCTGACAAACATCGACCTACGGTCAGGCCAAAGCGATTCCTACCTAAAAAGTTATGGGAACACTGGCTAAAAGGTGAAAAACGTATCACCAATTGATTTTCAGCAGGACAAATGCTGCATTATGCTTCACATTTTTAACACATCAAGCACATTGCCCTAACGGGGCAAATACACCTATCAAAACTTGCCGGCTTTCCTAGCTATACCTCAGCTTCAGAGTGGTGAACACAGAAATCACACAATTTAAATAAATGCCATGTTACATGACAGCTTTGTTTATGCTACATGATAATCTGAGAAGCATGGGTTGTCAGTGGAGGCAGAAATGGGCCCAGGGCACTTCTCTTTTACTTGAGCATCAGTAAGACTGAAAAGAGAAGGAGTGAGCATTAGGTCACTACAGAGCAGCTCTGAAGGAGCTTTTTTTTCTTCTGGGAGAATTTATATTTAGATTCATACATAAAAATCAGTCCATGGAAATGAAAGAGACAGTCTTCCCTAGAAACATTGCTAAAAATAAGCTAATGTGTGTGCGCGTGTGTGTATATATGGATACATCTCCTTTTAAACAATTAACTAATTGGATACTAGCTGGACATTGCTGAGGTGGATAATCCATAGAAATTCCAAAGCAGTGCCTTTCAATATTCAAATTCCACGTAGAAATTGTAATCTTTCATCCTTTTAACTCAGAGCTTAGCTCTGGAACTTCTACAATCACCTCCTCCTCATGTTGTATGTGTACATTCTGCATTGCCTTTAATTAAGATCTCCCTAGACTATTTACTGCTGCTGACGAATGAAACATGCTTGCTAAACAAGTTTTCTCAGGCTTTTTGCAGGTTTAAAATCTGTTTAGAAGACATCACTGCAGTGGAGGCTGAAATTTGTTCTAACCTCAATGGGAAAATATTCTGCTATTAAAATGTCAGTTCAAAACAGAGCAACTCCACTGTTTTAAATGGAATTCTTTAAGCATTATGCCAGTCCAGAAAGAAGGTTTGGCCTCAGATGAAGTTTATTTCCCCCAATATTAGTTGCAGATAATTTCTTAGATAATAAAATACCCCAATCTATGATCTGTGTAGCATCAATCAGTTAAAAAGTATTATCTAACCACTGCTGTAAGCAGGATGGCCAATTTACCACGTAATACGTTTCAATCTAAATTATGGAGCTCTGAATTTATTGGCTACGTAGTGAAATGAAACTCATTTGGATACAGTTATTGTAATAGCAGCTTTGACAGTTTCCAGCAATAGCTCTTGCATCCTATGCCTGTGTAGCAAGCCCTTAAAAGCTTGGCAGTAGCATATAGTACAGGCACTCAGGAAGGTAACACAACAGGCTTCCCAGTATGTTGCACTCTCATTTAAAGTAAACCCCTACGCTACAAAAACAGGCTGCTTGACAAAAACCAAAACAGGTAACCTAGCAGGCAAATTAAAACCTTCCAGCCTCTATCTCTGCAGAACCCTGTCAAACTCCTGCCACCGCCTGTCACTCTTGGTTACTTTAAAGATGACTTTCTGTTGTATTAAATTGCTGAATCATTCAGTTTTATTTCAATCTAAACCCCAAAACAACACCTTGGTCTCCTTTTTAGAAGGAATAAATGGTTTCTAAAGTGATCACGGCTCTAGTTGGCATGTACAGTGATACTCAGCTTGTGATCTTTTAAACCTAATTTGTATTATTGTGAAAGTGACCACCGAGATATCCATTAGAACAACAGCAATGAGAGAATCCTACTCTGAAGAGCAGGCAAGTAAATAGGTCTGTATAATTAAACTGTGGACACTCCGCTGATTAATTAAGGTGTGAAAAGTTATGAGGAAAGGCAAGAAGCAGATATTGCTTTTAAAACCAGAGAGATAAGCAGGAACCCCCCCCCAGGTAGCCTATGGAGTGAGATCATTTGAACTGCAACTTGAAAATGTGGGGCAAAAGCTGGAAAATGCTCATTACTTGTTCCTTTTAGAACTGTTTCAGTATAAAATGAAAACACATCAAAACATAACTTATTCAGAACTGGTTATTCAGACATCTGGCTTTTTCTTTTTTGTCATCTCATAGAGTAAATAAATGCAGATGAAAAACAACAACAAAAAAAGGACTTTGAATTGAACATTTTGGAAGAAAAGGTTTCCTTTTCTCATAGAAACAAAATAACCCCTGTAACTCTCAACTTGCCAAATTTATACTTGTACCAAACTTCTCTTTATCTCTGCTGCTTCTTGTCTTTCCCTCACCCTCTTTCCCCCCAATCCTTCTTTGCTGTCTGTTGATTCCCACTGGTTACAGAAATGAGTGAGGTGTCTGCTGGTGACACGGAGGCTGATTGTAGCTGATGAGCCCAGCACAACTAGGATTTTTATGCCAACAAAAACTGAGAAGGCTTCATTGTTTCCCCATATAAATACAAATGTGATGCAATAGCAGCAGCTGAGGGCGCCAGGAAGGAGTGACACTGCTTGGGAGCACACCAACGTTCGAGGCAGGTTTATTCTGCTGAATGCACTTGTCAAACTCGACCTTTGAGCCTGTATTGTTTTACTCATCCAGTCTCTTGTTTCCTTTTTTCTGATTTTATTCTTAAATGCTTGTACATTTTGAGCATTCGGGCTGAATCTAAAGAGTGGTGCCTCCCTCCTGTAGCTCTAACTTTTTGTGAGTAGGCCTCCGGTTCCTTGTTAACCAAAATCAGGGAATCCACCAGTGCCCCCAGTCTCCGAGGAAAGAAGGGCTGTCACTCCCCACCAATTTGATTGCAGCAGCACAGGGTGTGCTCCAGCCCTAGCCTATCCCTAACCATTTGCCTTGGATTCGAAGAACCAAACCTCATTTTCTTTATCATCATGTTCTAATGTGTTTTAATTCCTGTGTTTGCTTCCCCAAGCCTTTTGAGATCACAGCTTCACAATGCTCCCATCTTGTACATGAGTGCAGTGACTACCCCAGAAGCCAACATGAAATACATATCTGACTTGCTTTACTTTGTTTGCCCAAACATCTCTTTTGGTTGCACACACAAAGGCTGCTTTAATGGTTTCTATATTCTGCTTTTCACAACAGAACAACTGTGCATTGATTACTGAAATGTTTAAGCTGCTTAGTTAAGCAGTAAATCAAAAAAAACCCAATCTTCAGGGTTTTTAAACTTGGTTTTAGCCAAATACAAAAATATCAGTGCAAACGGCAGATACTTATATTCCATGAGGCACCAGAAGTTAAAAGGAAAGTTCATTTTGAGCACTCTACGAACAACGGTGTTTAACTGCTCACAAATGGATTTTCATGTTTTTGGAGTGATTTACCGCGTGCAATAGGTCTTGTGTTGTAATCTAATCCACCACAACTGCATAATTTTGACCAACTTGCTGTTGATAAATAATGCAAGCATTAGGTTATTACATTTTTTACAATTAAGTGACTAAGAAAGCTGTTTATTGCCTTCCGCTATACCCTCTGTTAATAAGATCGTCGTTGCAGATGTTCATGTATGCTGCATTGATGTTTAATGGTGCATGATGCTCTAGGTGGTTCCCATAACCTTGCTTTGTCTACTATGAGCTGACTCAATTGATATGATAATAGAGAAAAGAGGTCTGAAACAAGCTGGGCTGTACTGGCACGATTTGCATAACCTTTAAATTTGCCATCATTTGATAGCCAACTGCTTCTAAAAAAATTCTCACTCGGTTGTCAGCAACAACAATGTACTGTACACACAGCATTCTGCAGTTGGACAGGTGGAGAGGAAAGAGAGGACATGCATAGTTTATGGCACTTTTATATTCTATCAGGAAAAATACTTGCTATGAAATTTATAAAGCTGACAATTTGGAACCGAGTTCTGCAGCTTCGTTTGTGATCAATTGCTATTAGCCACAACGCATGGCCTGGCATCTTTTCAGGTTCACAGTACAATATCACAGTGTCAGATTACAAGGGACATAAATATTTGGTTCTGTAGACTCCTCTCTGATTTAGCTTTGACTGCTAATCACTGGGGCTGGCAGAAGAATCAGGATGGATTAGGAGGGCAGTGGAGGGCACAGCAGTAGACTACAGCGAACAAAATCGACGTAAGCAGCCTTCCAAACTTTTAAATTTGTCTTCTGATGACTCCATACAATAGTCTTACATCATTCAGTAGGCATAGCCAAAACATAACATAAAAATAGTTAATGTTGACTGTATTCACTAAATCTGCCCTCTGTATACACTTTAAGTCAAGTCTGCTTACTTTACTGACTTTATTATTCATAACAAAGAAAACAGCCATAGTGAAAGGGAGCCTGAGCCTACTTTCATTCCAAGAGGATCAACTACATAAATGTTGTTTTTGTGGTGTCCAGGGGTTTATAACTAAGCTGACAGTTCACATTCGACACTATGCTCAGGTGTTCCACGTCATTGCTATATGAGTAATGTGCACAGCTACTTAGATATGGCTTTTAAACAATTCCCACTTTGCTTTATCTGCAAAATCTACTGCAGAAATCCCTGAGCCAAACCAGTCAGAAAATCTCACAACTCCACTTTTAGACAATTAACTGGTGTTGAGAACTTCATTTCACCTCCCCAGATATTTGGTCATCTTACACAGAAGGAATCCTAAATCCTTGAGTCAGGCAAAGCGAGATTCATGCAAACCTTCCCTTCCTTCACCTTTTCTGCTAGCCACAACCTCTGCTCTGTCCCTCCTGGAGCTAAGGATTCGTCTTCTATTCAATCGACTGTTTCCCACAACTTCCATTCTCTGCAGCTGGATGCTACAGCAGAAAAACTTCTAATCAAAGGGCCGGTTCCTGTAGTCGGTTTTTGTCCAGGGTCACCACACAGACCCACATTTTACTATCCCTTCCATTCTGTGCAATTATTTTATAGTGATTATTTGAGCAGGTAAAGATCAGAGGCTTGGAAAAGCAAGCTCCATCACTTATGGCAAAAGCACGACATGGATAGGTACAATTTAAACTTTTCTACAGTGTTCACTCAACTGTAATCACAAGATGGGAAATAAAATCTCTAGATTAAAGATGATAGGCTATCAGAGTCTGTAGGGCACCTTCTGAGTAGAGATTCCGCTGTTCAAACTCCTCTGTGATGATTTGTTATGAAACGAACTGCTGCCTAATAAAAAAGGCTAACACTGCCAAAATAATGGAAAAAAAAAAAGAGAGATCTTCCACAGGAGATATTCTGCCAGTGGTCAGAGGGCTCAGTTCTTCATGCACCTCGTTTGTAACAGACAGCAAAGAAGAAATCTTACGGTAATGTGTCGTCAAATCTTTCAGCATAGATCAAGTTTGCATTTTGTATAACCTCGAGGTAGACCACAAAGACTGAATTGGAGACTGCAGACAAAAAAAAAAGACCCATGGATCAGTATAAACCATTAATATTCAGGAATGTTTCAAGTTCTCCATGGCCATAATCAATAGCCAATGAAGTTAATGAGACCTTTCCATTGATTTCAGAAGACACTGGGTTGAACCTCAAGAGACAATAATATCACATCCTCTGCAAGCATTCCAGTTGATAACACATGAGTTGCCATCTCCCATCCAGTGAACAAAAGATCTGTTATCTTATTTCTAACTGGTTCTGCAAACTGAGTGATGTACCTTTATCAAGCTTAACATGGAGTATTTAATATATTTAATTGAAGAGCAGTCAAGACCACAGTAGTGACTTGCAATGTTAACATCAATATGAGATCCATAAACAAGACAATTGTTGTTTATATAAGAAAGAAAAAAAAAAAAGGCCCTTATTGTGTCACCCTCCCAAAAGATTGAGGTTTTCTTTTGTTTTAACTTTGAGCCTCTAGAAGCAATGCTTCAAACTCTTACATCTTCTAACACATCTAAGCCCATCCAATAGATTTAATCACTGATAAGTAGAGTTCTAAGTTCAAACTGGCCTTGACCTTGGGCAGTATGACATTATCTGAAAACCATTAATGGTCTGAAACTAAAGGAAAAGCTCATTAATAAAAGCAAAACCATACAAAGGTAAAGGTAGGGGGGAAAAAACCCCAGGAAAAAAAAAAAGGAAAAAAAAGAGGAAGTTTTATTAAAAGTATTGATCATGACCTAGGGCACTACAGACATTGATCTTCTCACATCTCCACAGGAAAAAAAAAAAAAGTTGAGTCAACAAATTATTGATCTATTATGAAACCAGCTGAACGAGCCACACATTTAATTCCTTGCTAGGAAAAATACAATCACACCAAATTAGGGTAAAGAGAAAACATATATATCTTAAATAACTCTACAAATAGATGTATCTCAAATATATATCTTAATAAATCCTTGGTAGAAAAAAATGACTGCTTGATTAATGTGATGAAATAGCCACCCTGTTAGTATGATTTGAACCTCAGTGTCGGGGGGTGAGGAGCCTCTGCACCGTAAGCCTTTAAAGATTGTGTTCCAGGTTTCAACTCCTTGAAGCCTTTGCTCTCAAGGAGAAATGGGTAACGTCAAATACTGAATGTCACAGCAACACAGGAGGCACGTGCAGAAATGGAGAGCTTGAAACTTCAAGCATGAAATGTAAGGGAAGGTGTAGAGGATAATAATTTCCTGTGAAACAGAATACTGTAGTTTTGCATTTCCTCCAGTTGCTTCAAAAAGTCAGACAGAGACTATTCACACTGACGTAACATTGTAGCTGTGAAAACAATTGCTGAACAAAGCCAAAAGTCACCAGAGTTTCATGTTTGGTGCACATGGAGAGGGGGGAAGTGATGTTTTCAGAAAGTGGGGGCTAACCTTGACCAAATCACATCCACTCACGGACACGTGAAAAGCACGAATTACATTTGGAAGTCTGTCACTAGTTCCAGTGGCTGTCAACTACTGAATGATCAATTCCGCTGTCTCACCATTCTTTCAATGTAATTCTATGATAAAGTTGGTGGCTTTCAGTGTATGAGATGTCTAAGAGATTGCTTCTTTTCTGCTAGTATATGCATGGCTCTGCCCCCTTATTCTTTGCTCCTTGCTTTGCAGACAGTTCTTCATCGCTACCAACTGATCATGGAGCAACTTTACTTCCATCTCTGGAACTGCAGTCTTTGATAGATGGAAAAGGTCTCATTTGCACTTACTGCAGCCTCATTCTTGTGTCCTTCTGCTGCAAATGCTGCATTCTCTCCTCTCATGCTGGCACTAGTGCTCATCTGGACCCTGCAACAAGCTGGTTCAGACAGCTCAATGCCTTACTGGGGGTAGGTTTCTGCCTGTTGCAGATACCAACTTAGACAGACCTTTGGTCTGCCTCAGTCCTGCTCCCACTCTTTTACTCTAATTATCTCTCCATCGTCATGTGATTTCTACTAAGAAATCCACTAAGCAGAGGATTTGTGTATTAACAAGAATCCTTTTTACAGCTGTGCTAACAAACCCATCATCCTAAATCTGTGTGTTTGTACCTGAGAAACGAATATAGAAAATCTTCTGAGGAAGAGGAAACATTGCCTAGTCCTGAGGAATGGCACAGAGGCATGTCTTCATGGCCTTTCCACACACATGTATTTTTCACACCTTATAGGGGTGCTTTTTCCTCAGAATGCCACAATGTAAGTTCATCATAGTACCTGAAATCTGAGGTAGGTTTAATAAGAGGCACCGTTTGGCTTTGAAAATTCCTTATTACCAACAATTATACATGAAAAGAGGATTTCCTAGCTTCACTCTCAACTTTTGGACTGAACTGGTGTGTTAGCACATCAGACTAGAAAATACATCTCTGTCTTAAATCAATATGACGTTCCTGAACCACACACATTTGTGCCTTTGAGATACAAGAGTTGACACACTTTTATGTCCTGTCAAGATACCAGTATCCAGGAACTCAGCTTTTCATGACATGTTTCAGCTGTCTAATAAAATGCTCAGACCACCTTCTCTCCCACACAGCACGAATGGCCTCAGTTACAGAAAAGGTATTCCCAGCTTTGGTATTCATTATTTATTTGGTATTCATTAATCCCTATCAACAAATGTTCATTATGAATTTAGATTTTGTGCTTTCTTAAGTCAAAACTGAACTAAAACCAATTCTATTGAGCTTTTCTACCTCACTTGTTAGAAAGTCCATTAGAGGACTAAAATTTCCCTTTTCCCTAAATCCATTTTTGGTTTATTTTTAAGCTTTTCTTTCCATGTGTGAATATAAAGAGATAGGAAAGAGTGAAAGGGTGCAATCCTGTGAAAAATATAACCCAACTTCTATTTCTCCAGGTCCAAGACACTACTTTTGTTTGTGTGAACACATAGGAAGTTTGGCTGATAAAAAAAGAGCTAGGCAAGGTTTTCTTGTCTGGAAGGCGAAGCATGACAGCTGTAAGCAGGGGGAAAATATAACACTTCTTCTTTCTTCTTAGAAGAGAACACACAACACTCAGTAACTTACAGAAAGAGGAGCTGCAAACAGGCCCACCATAAAATGTCAGCAGTGTCAATAGTAATAAATACTTTGATGTTTTATAGATAGGCTCAGAAGGTCACACGCTGGTCTATGACTGCAGCACACCCTGACAAAGAAAAGAGACTGACCTCTGTTTAGAGTAAGTTGTTTGCTTGCACATCAGTCCTGTTTATTCCCCCAAAAAGCATACGGCATCACGACATGATGATTTACACACAGCTCTTAAAACCTCTCTAGTTTCCCCTGTGTTGACAATCTCTCTAAAACCAAGGGGTTTAAAGCTCTCCTAAAACATTTAAGATCCAACATATCCTTGCAAAGTAAAAGCAGCTTCATCATTCACAACAACATACTGTTGTGTGGCGCCATTTTCATTTAGATCGGGTTTTGGTTTTACCCAAACATATAAACTTTTAATTGATGGGCATATCTGCATCTTGTGCCTTAGGAATAGATGCACTGGGTGACACCAACGTCCTTTTAGTTCAGCACCCCGTTGCAGGTAACAGGTAGAGGCAAATGCCTTAGTACTGCTCCAACATCAAGAGCTTGGCAGGCAACTTCTAGAATCTGATAATGTTGTAAGTTCTACTGTGACTAGAGGAGATGTGAGAGGTTAGTAAGCCCTAAATGAGGTGGTTTTAATGCTTGAATCCTCACAAAAAAAAAATTTCCATCTTTACTGCCTTATTCTAATGCACAAGGTTACTACCAATGTGCCCTTAACAGAGGTGGTCTTGCAAACACGGTGGGGAAAAATGAACAGAAAGTTGTGTGTTCAGGCCCCCACATGCCAGATTTCATCATTCATAGCTTCTAAAATGTTGAAGTGATTTTCTTTAATTTTGGATTGTTTTTCTTTCCTCTATTAAAGCTATAAAACAAGCCAAGTTTAAAGTTTGTAGCTTCAGCTGTTTTTGAATTATGCAAATATTTCAATATAAAAGTATGTTTTTCCATCGCTTGGACTGATTTTGCTCAAACTTTCCAAAGATTTCCCTTTGGGCCAAGACCACTCATAAAAATGTATCTGACTACAAGTAATTTGTTTAAAAACGTTATGAGCAACTCTGTGAAAAGGATAGCTTTCACAGCATTTGATGCTGACAAATGTTATAGCACACATAGAGATATGACATAAATGCTCTTGTCAGAGCTTGTGAGTTTTGGTGCGTTTCTTAAAAGCTCCAGCTGCTGAAATCAGGAAGTTGCATGTGTTCAGAACTGTCCCTGCTCTCCCTGCATGTGTATTTTTTTGTGGTTACAGAAAAAAATAGTATAGAAACATGAAATTAATGTATCACAAACTCAGAAACCCTCAGTCAAATCCAGAATCTCAGGCCTAGGAAGAGGGATATGATGGAACAAGGCAAGGGGATCAGAGTCTTCACTGCCAAACAATTCCAGGATGGATGAGGAGCAAAGAATTAACCCAGCACTGTTCCTCAAATAAACTCTTCTCTTAAGCAAGTCTATAGATCTAATCTTCAGCTACCAGTATCTTTTCCAAAGCATCATCCTCTGCTCCAAGGGTTTTCATCCCAGTTGTCTCTCACAGGCTACTTCTAATTCAGTCACGTTGGAGAAGGATGCTACAGAAAATCACAGTGTTTTTGCCAGTGTTAATTCTTAGAGATTCAATAACTTCAGGTTCTTCAGTAAAAAGATAAAATTCAGCATCATCAAAAAATGTACCTCAGGTTGCCCAGAGAGATAGTGGATGCCCCACCCCAGGAAACAGTCAAGGTCAGGCTGGACAGGGCTCTGAGCAAAGTGATCTAGTTGAAGATGTCCTTGCTCATTGAAGGGGAGTTGGACTAAACGACCTTTAAAGGCCCTTCCAACCTAAACATTCTACCATTCCATAGCATGAAGAGGAAGACTGCAGACAAAGATCATTTGCACATGCTCTATGGTCTTATTAGAAGCTGACAGTTAATTTAGTCACCGTTTCATCTGCCACAGCTTCTGTGTGTCAATCCTAAACACCCCTTTCCTTCCCTAGAAAACACACTGATCACACTCAGCTTGAATTTGAGCTTGCCTCTTCCTTGCAATTATTCCTACTGACAGAGAACAGGAAGGAAGGAGAGAGAAAACAGGCCTTAGGGCTGGAGTACAGTGATGGAGGAGATGTGAACAGACAGTAGAAAGACCCAATGTGCTCCATGATAAAACAGAGAGGAAGTTTTTATTCTGAAAATACAAATAGTTCAGACAGTTAAAGAAAGAGGACTGACAAATGGGAATGGCTTAGATTGGGACTGCTGATGCAGTTATTCTCCCTGTTCTCACAGTCTGCTTTGGTGGCACTGACCTCTCTCTACGTTGCTTGTCGATTCATGCCCGTTTGTCAACAGCTCATGGCTTGTTTGAGGTGAGCCACGAGAGGTTTTTGTGGGCATTAAAATGATGTTGTGGAAACTGCAGCAATTCCTAAGATGACTAAACTCCTTTCCAGTACAGCTGGAGCAGATTTTTTGAGGAAGACATTTCACGTGTCTCAGCCTAAGCTCTGTACCTTGTCTGTAGGAGCTATATTCTCAAAACTTTTTGGTCAATGTTTCTTTCCTTTTTATAACAAACTGCACAACTTTCTTCCCTACGCTCTACTCCTCAAATATCTGTTGATACTTTCATTCTCTGACTGTCCATGGACTGTCCATGAATCAAAAGCTCTTGCCACAGTTCTCTCCACATGTATATGGTTAGCTGTATTTGGCCTTCCTCATCCCATTAAAAAAACAATCAAAGACAGTCCACATCTAGTTTCCAGCACATATAATTCTGTGCTCTTTCATGAATGAGCTTGCAACCTGCAACAACCCTTTTCACCCATCTTATTTTCTCTCCTTCCACCCAGAGCTGTATCAAAGTGTATCCCCTCGTTATTCCCATTACCTGATCTGCCATTCAACCCACACACAACTCATGGAGGAGCTGCTCCCCTCCTCTCAGAACCCAGTGCCATCCATGAAGGATGGTTAAAGGTAGCAGCAGAAGGGAAGAAAGAGTAGAGTCCTTTGGCTCCATACTGACCCCCTCTTGTTGAGTCACTGCTGACAGAAACATCTTCCAACTAATATGCTGTTGTTATTATTATTATCGACCTGGACAAAATATAAAGCAGAAAGTATCAACAAGCATGTCTAAATCCACAGCTGACTTTGCAAACAGCACTGTCATCAAAGCACAAACTCTTCAGGACTACATTGTTCCCACAGAAAGGCAGGACAACCAGCTACACGCTGGAATTCATTTTATACTGGTAACTACTCCTAACTGCAGTAATTCTTCCAGATATCACTTAGAAACTTTTTATGCTTTCCACTGTAGGTTTCAAAGCACAGCTAGATGCAATTAGTGTCGAGATAAGTGTGTTGGCAGCACTCCGTGCCAGCCTCTGCTACCATCACATGCTAAAAATGAAGGGACGGGTTTTCCTTCTTTACTTATTATTTTAATGTAAGGAGGTGGGAAAAAGATGAACCCCACCAAAGGATGGAAGAAGGGGGGAAAACAATAACAAATTGGTATCTCTTTCAAGAACTGCCCCACAGGCCAAACATTTTTATGTTCTTAATCATTATTAAATGACTTAACATGACACACAGAGCCTGGCGAACGATTGCATCCTGACATGAGAACGAATTACAAATGAAATGAAAGATCAAGCTGTATTAGAGGACTGCCTCTGGGAAATGAAAATCTTTAATTCTCTTTTATTATTGACATTTATTTGGCTGCCATGAATAACAACACAGCAAAGAGATTCAGCTATGCTTGTGCACTGAATAGCTTATCCCACGGCTCAAAACTGCCTTAACATTTATCATGTTTGCTTTTGTAGCTGACACCACTGCATACACTCTCTATCCATCTTGCATTTATCATGCACATAAAGTGCATTCTCTAATTTAAGTTCATTTCATAGTGAACAAACAGCTAAGATTAGCAAGTGTCAGTCCTCAAATAAGCTCCCAGTTGTAAAAATATCAAAGAAGGGATTAATGGATTTGTTAACAACTCTCCAGTTTGAAGAATGAAATAAGTACACAGTGAAAATTAAATAAGAGCACAGGAGGGTTACATGTAAGATCTAGGTTTACTACTGTTATTACTAGCTCCTGTACAAAAACGTGTTTATACTGCTGTCTTTCAGCCAACTGTACAATACTCCAGTGGAGTGCCTCCATATGGGCCATTCATGTAATGCAGCAACTTTCTGGAAGCAACACTGACATCGTTATTCAGTGAGATACCCGACTCTCAATGGCCGCTTTTGATTGCCTTTAGAGCGGTTTGTAGTTAACAAAGCTGGAGAAGCAGCAAAGGATTGGAGAAATCATTCCAACTGCTGCTAACGATGATGTATATAGCAGTGACATACCTACCCGGTGCCTAGCCCTGCAGCCACAGTCTGCAGCCAATTCTGATGCTGAGGTAAATACCGTATGAGTAAGCACCGGTCCCTGAGGTGCAAAGCTTCCTCGACTTCACTTGCCTTCCAAAGGAGGAATTCAGCCCTGACTAATAACTTACCTTGTGAAGGAACCAACGGCTAACACGCCTTGCCACAGCACGTGTTTTTAATAGCTCTATTTAGTCTAGAAGCATAGGTGGATGGAACCAAAGAGGCTGTCAAAAGCTAGGCAGTCATGTTTATAATGCTTAAACGTGTGCGTTGTACAGCATCAATTCAGACAGCACCAGCTACTTGTATCCCTGCTAGAACACCTTTTTCCCACATACTCCTTTGAGAATAGAAGAGCAGACGGCTGAGAAAAAGCTCAAGTGAGACTTTCTGCTCCAAGCAAAAAAGCCTGGAAATTCACTTAGTGCTGGATTTCACTTCCTCCTCTTCACAAATGTTTAAATATACTGTAGTGTTGCACAGCTGCTCTCAGCAGGCAGAGCGTGTTCTTGTTTGCAGCAAAGATGGCTACACAGATAAAATCTCAGCTCATAAAAACCTTGAGTAAAACCAACTGGATCGATATTTCAGATCTACGTTATAAAAAGAACTTGAGATGTTGAGAAACAAGTTCTCAGGCGTCCTTGTGAAACATCAGCTTCCCAAATCCAGACTCTTAAAACAATTAAAAGCGTAACGGATGAGAGGCACAAACTAACAGCAAAAAGGCAAACACTCCCACCACCACTTAACAGAGCCAATTTGTACAACAACAACAACTTGCAACTGATTAACTGGAATATTCACCGTGAGAGACAAAGGAGATGTGAAGAACATACCTGTAGCCATGACAGTGTCATCTTTGCCCTGGGTGAAGACCACGATTCGTTGCCTTTTGGTGTTCACCTTTGGCAGGGCTTGTGTCTTCCTGGCTATCTCTTTAATGTCTTCAGTCTGTTAAGAGAGAGAAAGAAATGTCTTGCTTTACCAGCACACTAAGAGCAGTGTGAGAGATTAGAACTTTATTAGCAGTTCAAAGATTTGTTTTCTTACAGCACAGTATAAAATAAGACTTTATTGTCAGCAGAGGAAGGTTTTTAAGAGGAGGAACACTTCCTTCTCCTAAGGGTTTATGTAGTACTACGAGACCATTGTTTTTAATCTTGATAATGATAGTTCAGCTATTCCAATTGCTGCAAAACTGCAAAGCTAACAAAGGAATTACAGAGCATTTCCTAATGAGCAATTAGTGGGTTTCTTTGCTGCTGACTGGATTCTAACCTCAACTATCATAAAATTAAACATGAAATTGGTAAGAGAATACTTTGGATAAACTCTGAGCCCAATTTTCATCCAATTTAGCCAGGCTTTATAGCACTATAATCCCTCTGATTTCAGCAGGATTACAAGCACTGTTTCTCTAACTTCCCTACAGCAATTGATCTCAGCAAACAAAGTGACTGCAGGCTGCGGCACCTTGGTGGGTGTGGAGCCCAGGTGAGTAGGCTCTGTGCTCACCTGAGAGGTCGCATGACTGAGAGGCAGGGAAGCAAAGAGGGAAAGCTGTGTTCAGTGGGGCACAGAACATGCTGAGTTCTCTGAAGTTAGGCTAAACTGCAAAAGTGTGAAGAATCTTTGCTTTAAAGGGACTCTGTAGGCCATAGTGCATGAAGGTAGGAATACAGAAATTGCCAAACTGAACCCAACCTCTCATCCATCCAATGTCATCCACAGCAGCAAGTTGGAAATGTTTAACGTGATGCAAGGAAGCTTCGCTGCACAACCTGTCATTAGAATATTCTGCTTCCTGTTCTCACAGTTGCCTCCTGATCTGAAAGGCAAGGATCTCAATTTCAAATTTGCTTTTCAATCTAATCTAAATCTGGATGTTCCTGTTATTTCTGTAACCATCCAATCCTTTTACAATGCTGTGTGGGAAGATTTTATTCTCAGATTTAGCTCAAGCCACTCAATTTTACAAATTAACTTTGGTACACAGAAACCCATTTCTTGCCATCATTTATATATATTTTTCTTTCACTTTCTTCAGCATTAGGAAAAGTAAGAAATACTGTAATTATTGTCTGTGCTATGTACTGTGTCCCACTTTATTCATATCTGTATTAAATAACGGTTTGCTCCTGCATAAAATCAACTACAGTGAAACCTATCTGATTTGGTGAGAGCCTTAGCACTGAATATATGAAAAAACAATACATTTATACATTGTTTTGTGCCCTGCTCGTGAAGAATCCCACCTCATCTTTTCACACAATTACATAATGAATAGAATTAATTTATAAAGCTGTCCAGAGTGGTTTCAAGAGATTTACCAGAGGTGTTACAATTAAATGATACTATTCATAAATTGATTTTTATCTTCCCAAATCAGCATACAGAGTTATTTCCAAACAGAGGTATGGTATGTGCTTGCTTTGACTGCAGCTGCCAATCTTAAGAAGAGATTGATTATTTTTCATCAGCAGGTCAGTTAAACACTTCAAGAACTACAACCTGTAACCCATTCAGTTCTGCTTACTAGCTGATTTTTTAATAACCTTGTTGATCTTCAAGCAATTCTCCTTTCTCATGGACAGCAAATATGCCAGGGCTATACATACACTCAAGTAACTATGTGAAGATTATCTAGTTCATATGCAATACCCTTAGCCTTTCCTTTCAATTTCTCCTCCAGCTCTGCTAGTCCATGAACCCCTTGATTTATACACGTTTGCCACACATGAAAATACTTTCCCCTTAGTTATTGGTCTCTTCACCTCTTTACAAAATCATCTCAGATTCGTCATTTCCATATACTATTCTTTGTGTTATTTCTTCCTTCCTCCCACCTAGACCATTAATATAGCTTTTAGAAGGCAACAACTTCCACCAGAGAAGAAACTCAAACCCCTCTGCACAGACTGAGGAGTGAACAGGGGCCATCTTATCCCTAATTCTCAAAAAGGAAGGAGGCCCTCAAGTATACCACAGAAAAAAAAAACCCTGACATTGCTGCTCTTGTGTTTTGGAATGTCCTTTTCCAAAGAGATTTCTGAATAGCAGGTATCAGCTGGTGGCACAAGCTGCTGAATGGGGGATGGATGGATGGATGGATGGATGGATGGATGGATGGATGGAGAATTACAGCCTTTCAGCTTGGTAATATGTAGGCTTCTGAAGGTTCTGAACTATTTCAGGCCTTGATAAAGAGATCTGTGAACTAGAAAATGCAATAAAGCATCATGGAGATGAAAGGAAACAGGATAGAGTAGGAAGTGGCTAGTAGTGACTTGCTGTGAGGCAAAGCAGGCAGATTACTGAGATGACTGCAACACAAGATTAGGATAAAGCACTGTCTTCACAGACAGTGAATTTTCTATTTATTTAATAGTTTTAAATTGCCATAGAGCATGAAATTCACAAAAAAAGGAAAACACTGATGCACTCCAGGAAGAGACTGCATCAGAAATAACGATCTGATTATTACAGATATGTGTTGGTCAGGACATAAAAGGAAGGAAATAATGGTCTTCAAATATCATGATTGATTTTACAAAAACACAGAACCACAGAATGGTGGAGGTTGGAAGAGACCTCTAAAGATCATCCAGTCCAAGCTCCCTGCTAAAGCAGCTCCATCTAGATCAGGTCACATGGGAATGTGTCCAGGCAGGTTTCGAAACCTCCCAAGAAGGAGTCTCCACACCCTCCCTGGGCAGCCTGGGCCAGGGCTTCCTCAACTCACAGTAAAGAAGTTTTTCCTTAAGTGGAACTTTTTGTGTTCCAGCTTTTGTTCACTACCCCTAGCCATGTCACTGAACACTACAGAAAAAAAGTGTCGCCCCATCCCCATGACATACACTTTTTAAATATTAATTAAGTATTAATGAGGTCTCCTCTCAGTCTCCTCTTCTCCAGGTTGAACAGCCCCAGGTCCTGCAGCCTTTCCTCGTAAGGAAGATGCTCCAGTGCCCTCAGCATCTTGGTAACCCTGTGCTGGCCTCTCTCCAGCAGTTCCCTGTCCCTCTGCAGCTGGGGAGCCCAGAACTGGACACAGGACTCCACATGAAGCCTCACCAGGGCAGAGAATACCTTGTATTTCAGTGAAGTACAGTGGAAAACTAACTCTTGGTGAGGTGAAGCGTAACAATAAAATTCCTTTGAACGTGGTTTCTCTTACAAAGGAAAATCCAGATGTGTGCCATAGATGTGTGCCATGGATGTGTTTTCTCCTGCTTACAACAAGATGTTTTTCTTTCAGAAAGGATGTATTTTCCCCTGAAGTTGATTTGATTGCACCTCTTTTTTTCAGACATTGTTTCAGATATACTTAACTCAATCCACGTTTAAAAGACCTATTCAGTCCACACGAATGGCTGAAATTACTGAGAAGCAGACAAGCAGGGAACTTAGAAATAAGAAGTTAATCGCAATCAATGGTACTAAAGGATTTCAGAATATTTTTGTTAAAAATCAAAATTCTTTCCAGGTTGCTATTCCAATTTAGCCATCAGCAACTTCCTATCACCTCTATCATAAATATCCTCTTGATTTTAGCCCTGGCCACTCGAGCCCTCTGGGGTTTTTTTCCTCCATGTTTCACCAGTTTTCTATTTTCAATATAAATCAAGTTTATAAGTTTTGAGAGCTGCTGGAAAATGTTCTTGTTTTTAATTGAAAGACAAAGTTTTTCCTAAGATACTTTATTAGGAAGTGTAATATATTTGGGTTTGCCTCCGCAGCACAGTGGGAAAACAAACCTGTGGGCACTGACCAAATTTTACACCACTCTGTCAGTAAACTTGACGTGTGAGCTATGGCCAAGCAAGGGGGTAATAAGAGATAAGATCATAATCATTGTGCACTTCACTGATACGCTGTAATCAAGTGTGGCAGATTTAGGATGTTCAGAAGGAACTGTGCTAAAATCTCTAAGCAAGCACTAATGGAAAGGTTAACACGGTGGTAGTTAGCAGACACCAGCCAAAGCAGTTTGTCACTAGAACTGAATTTAAACCAGGCACATTCAAAGCCTTTAGCTCAAGGGGGCAATAAAAATATAGAATGAGTAGACTTAATACACTACTTCCTTTCTTTTTATTGTCTAGCTACCAGAGGGTACCAATAATTTGTTATGCTTCATATTATATTTGGAGACATCTGTGAAATTCATTCATTTGATGGAATAAACTCCAAGTGTGTTTTTATGCTAACAATAGAGATGATACCAATGAAAATTGACAGTGATAAAAAGTCTCCATTTTTACACAGCAGCCACGTGGATTCGGGAAACATAAACCCAAATGGGACAGCCCAGGGTTTTAAGATGGCAAACACCGATGGCATCCATGTACCTGCTGGTATATGGTTCTAAGGAAACGGAAACTGTAGAACAAAAGCTGTCAGTCTTTGCCTCTGCTTTTTATACGCCACAGAAGCGGTGCCTTCTCAAAGCAACGGCGTTTGAATTGCGCGGCTCCTATTCCTCATGCAAAACGGGCTGCAGAGCAGTCCAACTCCTATCTATCCTTCCACACTGCAAACAAATCAATTAAGGTGGGTCTTATTCGAACGCCAGAAGGATTTATGTGTGTTCTGCACTTTGGATTTCAGAGAGATCACTTACTATCTGCAAAATTAGCACAGCCCTTGTCACGTTAATGATGGTATTTAAAACCTGCCCATTTGAATTCAGCCTTGGAGACCAATAGCTGATAGCTCTCTCGGATTAAGTGATCTGCATTTAGCCAATGGGAGATACTATTCAAATAAATACCTCCAGAAGATGAAACCAAAAGCTCTGAAAGGAATCACTGCAAAAATCAACAGTGTTTACTTCAAGAAGTGGAGGATCCTACTTCTGAGAGCACAGATGGGAAACACCAACTCGAATGTGTTTCGAAACACCAATTCCACGCTACCCCTTCTTGAAAGAAGCTGTTTGCAGAAGCCAGGTTTACATTAATCAGTACCTAACAATTTTACACCCAACCTTTCTAAGGCTCATTTGCATAATGACAATCCACACATGGCAGGGTTGAAGTTGTTGAGGGGGTGTTGTATTTCACTATTTAGTCTTCCTTCGCCACCGCTTTAGCAGCGAATCCTCGTGGAGTGTAATGCAGCTAATGAGGTAGCTTTTTAACTGAACAAACTGACAGGTCCCATATCTGCAGAGGCAGCTTGAAACCGTGCCCAACCTCTCGGCTTCCCAAGAGGCTTTTCAAAATTCAATAAATAACATCTGTAGGCGATGTTGGGTGCAGACCTAGCAGAGTGCGTCATAACACTGAGCTGGCAGAACAAAGAAACCATGACGACTGCCAAGTTTCCATGGCAACCGCTGCGAGGCTTGGAGAGTATAATAGCACATCAATCATTGTCCAAAAGAACTTCATTATCAGCAAGGAGAAAAAAAAAAAAAAACACCAAACCAAACCTTTCGGATCTGTTTAGTGTGCAATTGTGGGTTAACTCACCTCAAAGCCTTGCTCTCTAGCAAAAGTGGCAGCTTCCTGAAATCATCAAAAAAAGAGAACAGTTAATTATCAAATGCTGGATAATGAAGAAATAACACATTTGGAAACTCATTCTGCCAGTTTTTCCTTTTATACTATTATCTCAATATACCCACATACAGTTGTTCAGTTCTGATAGTCGCACCAGCAGCTTCCCCCTCCTTCCCTCAAGCCCAACAGCAGAACAATGTCAACACGTTTCACAAGTTCAAATAAAGAAGGTACAATATGTGTTGTTTTGGCTTTTGGTTTTGGGTCGTTTTTGTTTGTTTTTTTTTTTTTTCTCCAGGGGAGGAAAGTTACTTCTGGAGGTAGGACTTTGGCTAGGAAACCACTACTTCAAAGCCCAGGCAAATCCTTCCATAAGTCTTTTAATGGAGTTTGTATCGTATCTCCTTTTCTGTGTGGCACTTCATGGGATACAGGTTACCAAGCCATTGGGGAAAAAAAAAACAAAAAACAAATAAGAAAAGAATTTGTCATCTCTATTGCTTTAAAAAAAAAAACAGGATGACAAAATGTGTTCAAACCCTTGTGGTGGAATCAGAGGAGCATTTTAAAACACTCTGATGTCTTAATCACTGCTTTAGGCAATTTAACTACGTTCTTTCCCTGAAAGAACAGAGGAAAACATCAGGGTATCAGAATGTCCTCATTTCTTATTTATATTAATCGGAACAATTAAACTCTGTTTGGATAGAAAAGCTAGGAGACAGAAGACAAAAGCAACGTTTTCCACTTACTTTCTACCTTAATATTGCAGAAAGCCCTCAAAGCATTCGCTTTTTAACTCGCATTCTTCCAGATCATCTTTGCCAAGTGATATTAATAGAGGCATAAGTCTTGAGCCAAAATGGTGAGTTCATCCAACTAAACTCAAATAACTGCCATACCAAACCTTTTAAGCCCAGTGCCCCACGACTGCTTCCAAAGCACCTATATGATCTGCCAGTTTGGGGGGTAGATGAGAATTCAAAGTGGGCACAAGTGATTACAACAACAGTTAAGTTGAGGTTAATAAAATGTGATAAGCTGAAAAGCACAACTCCTCAGGCTGCTTGGCTGCAGAAACATAAGGCTGACCGGGTTAGCCTTAGCTGATGTTGACAGAAAAACTGAATCATGGTCCTGACAATTGGGTGCGGGCAAGGTTAGCCACTTTGACAATTTACTTACAATTGAATTCCTTCTTGTACATCACACAGTCAATGACATTTGCTAGCCTGGCTGTCAAGAAGGAGTGTAGGGTTCAAAGATATCATGCAGTGTTTTCCTAAACCAGCATGTGATTAACAAAGCCTATGCTCGTATGAAAAAAGGGAGCCCGCAAGCTTTCACTCTAAAGTGATGCACTTACAATGAACTGCAACACAATGAAGAAAAGCCTCAAATAGGACTGGGAAAAAAAAACCCCAAACTGAAAATCAGAGAAATAAGGGGAGTGGTAAGAGGGTTAGAGGATAAAAACAATGGACTAAAAGTTATGTACTGTAGCCAAATGACTTCGACCTCGGGATTTTGGTAGTGCAATAGAAATCGGAAGTTACACTGATCTGTCCTAAGGGGATTTCTTTAATGTCCCAACGCAGCAGGACATTAACATCTGCGTTAAGCTATTGTTTGGCCAGGAAACTGGACACCAGTACATTCTTACATCTGTGAAATAAAAACCTATTCCAGTTAAGTAGTGTTTCCTTATGTGGGAGACTTTTTGAGAGAATTCATCTTCGTTTTCTGTTCTGGGGCACCCATGCATAGCACATGTGGTTTGAGAGACCTGGCCCTTTCCACAAGGAAGGATAAATGATTGCACATTTGTTACAAAAGCATCTCATCTTTGGATTTTCCTGTTAAGAGCATCATCTTTTAGCCCACTCTGCTGCTTGGCTACATGAATAATGGTAGCTAGCATACAAGCATAGATTTCCCTGCAGTTGACCTCTAATCTCAGGGTGTCTGAACGCGCCAAAGAACAACAGCGATCTTAATTTTCTTCTCTCCTACCAAAAGAACCTCGGAACAACTCCTGAGCAGCTTCTCTCAGCAAGGACTGCGCCTACAGCCCCCTGAAGAATCAGCCTTTCTCAGAATTACATCCATTTAAGAACCGAGGCCCTTCCAGTAAGGAAAAATAAGAAGATAATAAAGCTCAGAAGACACGCTGGAGACTACAGTTTGGCGTCTGAGAAATGGTGAGAAGCGCGAGGCAGGCCCCAAACAGTTAGGCACAGTTCAAAGTAAATTAACCAGATAAAAGCAAGGAGAACCTTTTAGTATCTATTCACAATAACAGTGAGAACAGGAAACAAGCAGACCCCATCTGTGCAGCCCTAGGGCACCTCACACTGAGCTTCACGTCTCTAATAAAGTAGTCAGGTTAAAATCTAAGTGGCTGTAACATGTGGAGACCGCTCGGGTTACAGCGGCCAGCCAGGGCGTTCCCTGGTGCAGGTGATAATCAGTATGATAATCACTATATTTACAGGCTTTCCATTTTATATCTGACATTGGAAATCAGGAAGAAGGAGGGATTAAGGAAATAAACAACCTACACAGAAGCTTTAGCGCTCCCCAGAGAATGCAGCATTCCCATTCAAGCGTGACATGCGACAACAGCAGAGCAAAACAGCCACACAACACCATTTTCTTAGGAAGCTTCATTTCATGTCAGGACTTCTTTCAGTTTGGATAAACTTCAGACATTGCTCACTCATTACTGCAACTCAGCGTTTTCAGAGCTATTTTCTGTTATTGCCTATGAGGGAACATCTGATTTCCTAAAACCTTCCCCCCTCACCTTTCCTTCGTTCATACTCGACATCACAAACTCACAGTCCTTTCTCTAGATAATCTCCTTACTAACCGTGGCAGCACATTTATTGCTGTTTATGAAACATTATTTGGCTGCTGGAGTATGGGGAGGGTGGGGAGGGGGTTGGGGAAAGCTAAGTTCAGTCACACTGAAAAAAAAGCCTGTGAACAGCCTTACTTAATGGGAGTAACACAATGTCACCCAAGCTAAAACACACCCTTCTCCTTTGCACAATAGTGAGCACTTTACACAGGAAAGCGAGATAAATTAAAGAGATAACAATAAAAAAAGACAACTTCCCTTAGCACGGGCCTTGCTGTTATATTAGGATCAGCTTGCTAGCTCAGAATTGTTTCCAGCCTTGCGTGTATTTTATTGATGTTGGGAGTCCCATGCATTTAGGAAATGGAGCTGTCTATAATCTGACTGTAACAGGATTTGTTAAATTCTGACCCCTTCCATCACCAGCCATACAAACTATTTGGAAGTAAACAGAATCACAGCCTCAAAACACAGACTCCATTAGCATCTGCCTTTCTGGGAATGTTTGTTAGCTCCCTATTTTAGAAGAATTGAATGATTATAGAGGCACGATGGCTCAACTTCAGTCACTGTACGTTCCCTTTGCCATAACACACAGAAAACATGCTGTATATTAAATCTTCCTGACACATTCAAACCTCTTCTTTGGTTGGTACCAAGGTTTTACGATGACTTGATCATATTAACTGATTGTTAAATGAACAGCATTGAAAATCATGTATTGCTGAAATTAACCGAAAAAGACTGTTTCACAAGTATTATCCACAACACACATTTTAACCTTTACATGAAGAAAAAGAGCAGAGTAAACTAAATTGGCATTTCATTGCTGAAATCAACACTATCTCATAAAGAAATGATAAACCAGCAGGACAGCAATGATGTCCTCACACACTGAATGCATCTCCCATGATCACATAGGAACGCACACGCAGGGGACACCAAAGCTAATCCCTCCCCTGCCATCCTTCTTGGGCAAGGAAACATCTCACAGAATAACCTAAACTCACCTATTACAGCGTGTAGCTCTCTCAAATTCTACATTTGCCTTGGGGAGGGTTAGGGGGAAGAAAACTCCCCACTCTGGATTTTGATTTATTTTGTTGTCAATTGGGAGATTACTGACAGGTTTTTGGGGAGTTCCTATGGCAATAACTGTAATCTTCCTCACTTCATAAGCCCCAAACCAGCCCTAGTCACGTCTTCAGGAACATCATCCTCTTCCTCTGCGTAACAAATCAGTGACTGGGTGGGTTCTGCCCAATCCATGAATCAATGTAAAGCTTAAAGCCCCTCACACTGCAGCAGCAGATCCCTATAGTACAGGGTGAGAAATGACAGAAAGAAACAAAGCAAACTTGAGGGGACTCAGTGAGAAACTTTAAAGGACTATGAGGACCATCTACATTGCCTGCCCTTGAAGGAACCTAGTGGTACCAATCATGTTGGATTATAACTTGAATACTACTCACCCCATCATACCTTCCAAGACTTTTATGACCTCTAAAATCTTCAAAAAAACCCAATCTTAAACATTTCCTTCCTTTCATATGTTTCAGAAGTATGAATTGTTAGTTTTCTTCCATTTACATTGTCTCATTGAACACATCAAAGGCTACTTTTATCTCAGATAATCCTCTTTTTCTTCAGTATTATCATTTAGTACTATCTATCCCACTCAAGAGTTCACCTCCAGTCCTGGCATAACTTTGTGTTTGCTCTTTGTACTTTCTCTTGCTTTCCTCCAGATTGCCTCGTTTGTGGCAACACAGTTTCACAAATCTTCTCTAGCACTAAACCCCTAAATGAAGTGGGTGACAACAAGGAGATGGGAATATAGGGAAGACTTGCATGGCAGTGATGCACACTGACACCTACAACTCCACTCTGTAGAAGCCTGAGTCAAATAACGAAAGCTGTTTTACACTGACCATCTCCTTTCTTAGACATGGGTGCTGACAGACATTTTCATTCATGCTTTCCTAAAGGATGCTATACTTGTAAAACCTTCTAAAACAAAACCAAAAAACCCCAGCAATCAACCAACCAACCAGCAATGCATGTGTTACTTGTCCCACTGCACTACAGAGAGTGTAAGTCTTCAGCTTTATTACAATTACTAACGTTCATAGTTCATCTGTCCTTAGGTAGGCACATTTGTCCTTCCTATCAGCCTGTCCCTCCTGTCATCTTTCTCTGTCCCTAACAAAGAGCTTTCTGATAAAATTCTGTGCTTTCAGAGCTATATCCCTGGTTTTATGCACTCTGTAGGTACTGTGAACCTCTGATTTCAGCAGTATCTCTTGTGCCCAGTAATTCTGAACACTGGCCAACAAAAGCCATGTTCTTTTGTTAAAATTGGCCTCCTTTTCTTGTCAGAAAATAAGTTACAAAGAATCAATTATTATCAAGATCACCATGTGTCCTGCTGTTGGTATTCCCTTCATCACAGTGCAGGAGCCAAGGCAGTTTTTCAGAAAGGGGGTGAGTGAGCTGTCATCACGTTTCCCACTCTTCTTGCTCCAGGCCAGTTTATGACTAAATATGACCCTGGATGTCATACATACACCTGCTAACTTCATGATATAATGGTGGGATGCTGTTTTATCAAATCCAGGTATTTAATGAGGCTCATAAACATGCAGTAATATGGTGTCTTAATATCACACACACGTGTATAAACATGTATTCACACACACACACGTAAAACAGTAGATCCATGTGATGAATGAATAGTCTGCAAGAACTATGATTGCTCTCATGCTAGGCAAATAGAGGTGATGTCAAAGCTGTGCTAATGACAGTAATGACCTACCAAAGGAATCACTGCTGAAAACTACCAGGTGATCAGTTGAAAACACGGTTTCAGCAAATGGCCACTATTATTCTGTTATTTAAAATGAATGGATGGAAAGTCTGCAGGATATAGTTCCATCTGGGTCACTAACCTTTAGTGCCAATAGTACATTTACTGTAGTTAGTAGTAAGATACACATGTTCCTCTTCAGTTCAGCACTAAATAGTTACCAACAGTTACTCAAAACACTGTAGATCATCCTATCCAGCCTTTTATATCACTGTAGTCTGATTTAGACAGGCATTACTTTAAGGTCAACTATTACTGCATTTCACTGTGTAAAAGCAATACAAGCTTACATGCCTTTATTAAAAGATGGCCATTTATAGAGGCACTCAGGGCTCAAGAGGCAAATGTGATTTTATCCTTTTCTTGGCCCCACAGAGAGTTGCTTTAACATGGGTCACATGAGAGTTTGAGAAACAAACGTCTACCTGGTGTAATTTTGCTACACCTGGTGAACTCTGAGCTACACCTGGAGATGTATTAAACTGATGTAATGCCTCAGTATCATTCTCATTTGACAAGTGCAGAAGACTGGATTTGGTCAGTAGTGTACAAATGTCTACCTTTCAGAGAGCTAGAGAAGCAGTCATATAACGGACAGACCCTGCACACAGCTTGAGAATCAATCAGCAGTATCTAAGCAAGTATCTACCCCTCACTGGTTGCTACTGAAGAAAGCACAGCTGGCACCTATTGGATGGGCAGATTATCATAAAGGAACAGTTAGGTGGGTTTTGTGCCTCTTTACTTTTCTCATGAGCGATGTCAGACCACCACATTGCTTTTCTTCATAAACAACAGCAAGAGTTCATATCATAACCTAAAACAGTATTTCAGCTTGTTCCAGTAGTACCACAGGCACTGGTAAATGCATCTACGCTGCCTTCACACAGTGGGTGAAAAGACACAATACCATCCTAAGCAGTTCAAGTGAATAATCAGAACAAGTATAAATACCATATGGGGTTAAAGTCAGAATGTTCAGAGGGGGTTCTGGCAGAGTCCCAGAGGGTTTTGTCTCAAAAAGCCTAGTGTGAAAAGAATTGAGAAACAAACATATTTCTAGCACTGCTTGGCTTCACCCTGGAGTGTCTGTATCATGTACAATTCATTAATATTCAAGTTATTTATTCTTCCATTCAGGTTATGACCAGAACTACAGTTCCTGATAGAATCTTCTATGGAAAAGAAACCCCAAACACCTTGAGTCAGAGCTAATGCCATTACAGGGTCTGCAACAGCTGCAGCAGAGATATGCCTCTGAGCCATTTTGAATGTTATGGTGGATAAAGAGCTATTACTTATATCTCTACCTGACATACCTACCTAAAGAACTGTCTATGGCTCTGTGTGTCTCTCCTCATGTTATAAGCATTAAATTAGTTCATGATACTTCCTTACACCACTTCTCTATACAAATGTGTCTGTCTCTATCTTAAAAACAGATGCATCATGATCAGAGGGAAGGGAGAAGAAAGAAAAAGACTCTTTCCTTAACCATCACTGATTCAGAAGAACATAATAAAAATGAGAACAAATGCCTTAAAATTAATTTAATAGCTAGAAGAGCTTTATACCCATATAAACAAATGTGCAGGGTCTTTTGAAGTCTTATCACTGCTCATTGGATGCTCTTAATGCCAACTTTCTGGTTGAAGGATGACAAACAGCAATAAAAGATTTCATCACTCTCAACCAGGCCTTCTGTGATTGCAGCCACTCAGAGTAGCCTGAAATCACTGACAAGATATTCTCATCTAGCATTTTCAGATGAAGAGAATAATCAGATAGTGTGCTAGAAGTGCTGGGATCCAGCAGGACTTGTCTCTAGCCCAGCTAAAAGGTTAAAACATTTTAGCGGAGCAATTGAGTTGGTTTATATACTTTGTTTGGCATAATGTCACATGCAGCCATACAGGATGATAACTAAGGCTGTGGGTTTGGGAACCCTGTAAAGAGCAATCACTGCACAGCTCTCTTCATGTGCTAGGCTTGTGCTGCTTGTTAACTCTGGCAAGAGATACAGTGTCTCACTGCTACCTCCAGCAACAACAGTAACTTTTAAACTGATCTTAATACTACACGTTTCACCTTTTCAATGAAGTCTGAATGCAGTTGGCTTAAAGACTCTCACTGGAATTTGTTGTGCTGTTTGATGCTAACTCAGTGATGCATTTACCTGTGTTTAAGATGTGAATATTCAAGATACGTTTTTCCCCCCTCCCTTGTCTTTTCAGTTGTAGCTACTGCAGCTATTTCATGGCAGGAAAATCCTAGCTGTCAGTCTGTACCAGTGGCACTCTCTCACAACATGGTTACTGCATGGAAAAACAAAATTGCAATCTGACCACAATTAGGTCACTGTGGTCCTGACTGAAGAACATAAGCTCTAATTCCAGATGTGACTAAGGCACTGTTTATCATCTTGGACAAACTGTTAATTTCTTGTACCATTTTTTTATCTTCAATTTGGAAAAGTTAGAATTTACCTGCTTATGAAAAGTGTTTGGCAATTGAATAGTCAGTGTTTTGGTATGGTTGTTCCCTTCCTATGAGAAGCCAACCTGAACCCGAGATGGGATAAGGCAGAGCACCGACTGAAAGAAAACTAATGAAATTAGAGGCATCACAAATTCCAACATATTTTCAAGAGGTATTATAAACATCACAGAGCGGTTGAGGTTGGAAAGGGCCTCTGAACATTGTCTGGTCCAACCCCATTCCTCAAATAGGGCCAGCCAGACTGTCGGGTTTTGGATATCTCTAAAGATGGAGACTTCTCAGCCTCTCTGGGAAATCTGCTCCTGCATCTGGCCGCACTCACGGTGAAGGCTTTTTTTAATGCTTCACTGGAACTGCCTGTAGTTGAACTTGTGCCTGTTGCCTCTTGTCCTGTCACTGGACACCGTTGTGAAGAAACGGCTTGGTCTTACTTACTACCGCTCATTAGGGATTTATATGCATTGATAAGATCTCCCTGTGCCTCCTCTTCTTGAGGCTTTCAGTCTCTTCTCCTTATACAGACTCTCCAAACCCTCAATCTTCTTTGCGGTCCTTTGCTCATATCAGTCTGTGCCTGTCTTGTGCTGGGGATCCCAGAACTGGAGCCAGCACTCGAGATGTGTCTCACCACTTCTGAGCAGAGGGGAAAGGATCCTGAAGCAAAGCTGTTTTCTACCCAGCTGGTGTCCAGCTTGTGCTGGGACAAGCATTCCTCCACAGCTAAGAAGACCTTTCATTTTCATACATCAAACTTCATGAGGTTGCCACCAACTCATGACACCCTGTTCATCAAGGTCTTTGAAATCTTGCATTACACTTTGCATTAAGACAGTAGCCACTGACTCCAAGCACAGGATAAAATCCTCGCTGGGGCTCGGCAGATGGGGAATGACTTTATCAAAGCCTTATTGACTACGCAGAAAAGGCAGATGACTCTTCTTTGGCTGTTTCTTTTTCATCTAAGAAAGCAACTAACCATAGCCACACAGCAGGTGAGGATAATCATGAGCTACAAATGAATCAGAACAGGATGCTCTGAGAAAAAAAAAGCAGGAGCTCTCAAGAGATTCGGAAAAACCCTCCATCCAGATTGTGTTGGCCAAAGGACTGGTAAGATCAGCACAGCACATCAAAAGATGAAGAAAACATCAAAGTCCATTACTGTCTTGACCACTGAACTTAAACTATTTCACGTGGGTTTAATATGCTTAGTAGCAGACATTCAAATTATCTACCACCAATTGCTTCATGCATTCAAGTCACTCTCATTTAATTATAATTGCTTTTTCCTTTAAAAACTGACTTAGGTTAAAAGATAATGACCATCCTATTGCTGATTTTTGTTCCTATGCTTTCAAACATGAAAATGAATTCTTTTCAGAAAGTGGGGTTCAGGACTGCTATGACAGAAAACAAGCTACGAGCTTTGGCAGCACTCCTGCTTTTAAGACACCACACACATTACAAAAAAAAAAAAAAAGGAAAACGATGAAGATGCAAAAAAAAGAACGTTAAATGATGTATGAATATGTATGAACTCCCGGAGAAAAAAAAATCCCAATTAAATGATGTAATTATGGAAAATTACATTCCTGCACCAAAGATCAGTAATCTTTCACCTAATACATAACAGCATAATTGTGACAACAAGTTTGCCGCACACATTACATAGTTTGAGAGATCACCTTTGTTTTGTCAGGAGTTATTACATGGATAACTGCATGCAAACCCTTTTCCTTCAGTGTGATAATTTGCACTGAGATGCATTGGAGAGGTAGCAGTAGTATTGATGAGAAGCTGAATCCATAGTGGTTTTGTCTGTCAAGCATTTGCCTTCCCTGTTAAATTGACTTTATGTGCACACACACAAACATATATATATACACACACATACAAGACTTTCCCAAATGCGTATATAGCTCCTGACAAAACAAAGGTGATCTCTCTCTTTGAAACCTCCTGTATCTCACTTTTCTACAGGCACTCATTCTCCAAAACCATTCCTGGTTAAATCAATGGCTTTCACAAGCATTTTTATTCACTCAACTTCTAACTAGCAGGAAAAAAACCCATGCCCACAATGGAATCTCAGCCACTAACATATCACTCATTAGCACTTTCGAGTTTTTTTTGGTACTTTAGAGTTACAAAGGGTTACAGCTATCATTTGAGATATACTTGTTGCATCACCCTTCATGTTAAACAGTACTGATGCACCTTTTTGTTACTCTGAAGTAATCTTTCCCTTGTTAGCAAAATTGCAATTAATTATTCTACATTTTCTCTGTCAAATACCATTTGATGCATTCTCTAGTTACAAAATGTCCAAGTGCAAATTCTTTTTCCTCATGGTGTAACACCCGGGACTGCTGCACAATTTGCTCTACACCATTGCCCTTCAGTTCATAAATTCACACAGATAACTTTTAATGTCCAATTGAAAGCAGAGATTTGGACTCAGTCCACACAGAAGAGAAATGAAAGATTTGGTCTACATTTGATGTCAAACAACTTTGAATTTCAACACTTCTCTTTTTCCAAGAGCCCTTCTCTAAATCTCTGAAGCGAGGACACTCTTCTAGTGGCACCAGTTGTATATTCCAAAAGGCTGTAAAAATGTTCCTAGCGTTCAAGCCATAACATTTTATAGATTTGGTACGTCAGCATACAAACCCCTACTATTTCTGATTCTGCCATATGCACGTTCTCTACTTACTCCCATTCTCCAGACTCAAAAGAACATTTTCCCATCCTCAGCTACACTTCAGAGCAGTCACCGTTTTAACCTCTACTTCTGTGGCTTCGAAATGCGACGTTTATTTTAGGATTTGTCTCACAACTAGCGTTTAATTGCTGAGAGAACAGACTGACATTATGGTGCAATACACAGTTACGTATGTGTTAACCATTGCTATATGCTTAGTGTACATTAGCATCCCACAAACCAACCTGAAGCTGCACCTGATGCATCTGTTATTCTATTATATGCAACACAAATTATTCTGAAGTTGAAATTAGTAGTTGTAGTAATAGTAATTCAGTTCTGGAGAGGTTATTTTTAGCCAAGTACTTGCTTAAGCCCTCCACTATAGATTTCTCACACCTCCCAAGTGCTTAGAAGTGTAAATAATATCTTCTTCCCTCTCCCCCCCATCCCGCCCCGCAGCATTATATTTGTGTTTAAACATAACAGAAGTTATTTCAATCTATTTAGCTTGGCTCACACTTTCCAACACAAAGGATTCCTGTGATTTCTTCCAAGATGCTTTGTCTCTTCCACTCGACACAAAATTTGCAGGGAGCTGTAGGGTCAAAGCAGTGCTGTTCTTTTGTTCAGGTTGCATTCCAATTTGGGGTCTCCAAAATTTACTTCTTTCTTCTTAGATTAGTAATACTTTTGGGTGTTTTTTTAGCCAAATACCACACAACAAATGAATGGGAACGTTCTAAAACGGTAGCGCTATACTTTCAGAGCAAAAGCTGTGGCAATAACAGCGCTGCAAGGTTTCTTAAAACAGAGCTACGTAGGGAAACGAAGAGAAAGAGACAGGCTAGGACCTCTGATAAGTGGCACAGATTTGTTGACTCTCCTTGGTTTGAGTTTTGTTTTCCCTAAAAGAGCTAGGAGGAATGTAGTGCTCATATAATACAGTAAAATCTAATTATGTTACAAACAACAGAGCAGAACAGACGTTCAGCACTAGCAGACATGGATACATCTTCCTAATTCCTTGTCTCGTCAGAGTTTTATACCACACACTCTTCTCTTTCAGGCAAGTTCATCAACTGCTCTGAATTCTGCTTCCAAAAGTCACGTATGGCATCTACCGTGCCACGTTGCGAAACGGCCACGCTCTAAGAGGCATTTTGCTCTTAGGTTTAAGCCATGAAAACAAACAGCCTGGCTGGCTCACACAGCCAGCAGGGAACAGTTTGCAGAGGATCCTGTGCTAAGTGTCACTTAAAAAAAAAATAATATTGAAGCAGCTCTTTACAAACATGGCACTTGTCCAAAGCACATATGGAACATTAAATAGAACCATAAAGTTTTATGCACCAGATTTGACCAAGGTCTTGAGCTCTAATTTATATTTTCTCTATTTTGCTGGAAGGCTGGCTGTATTTGATAAAGCTACTTCATAAGGACTCTCTTCTCCTAACATTTACACATCACACATCTGGAGTTGGAAGAGGATTCTGAGTAAAAGAGCCAACTAATGCAGACCTTGTTTACATTATGTGCAATTACTCTTGTGTCATGAATCTCCTTGGGATACCAGAATGTGCCGAAGACACCCAAGGAATATGTATTTCAAACGCAAGTGCAAGAGCCCAGTGTCTCTGTCTCTGTCAGCAAGCTTGGTACGCACACTCATTTCAGAAAAAAAAGAATAGCATCTTTATTTTCCAATAATATTGCATTTAATCTGTATTAATTATTTGTATGCCATTAGAGCTGCCCTCAGTGTCTGAAGATCTCTGTTTGGATTGTTTTTCTCTCACAACTCGTTCAGTGCAGCCAAGGGAACTAAGTGATGGCAGTTGCAACACTCAATTCAGTTACATAAACACATCTTCCTTGCCAGATTCCCCTGCGGTGTTCCCATTTCATGAAATAAGTCTCTAGCATTTAGCAATGTACTGCACCAGCAAGTTTCTTTTCATGTCACCAAAAAAATTAAGCCCTTTTGCTTCTGGCAGCAGAGCAGCATGTGTGTGAGCATCACACACATGGAATCCACCCCAGACTGGGTGGCTGCACCAGCAAGAGGACAGAGAAGAAACACAACACTGAAATAGCTGCAGAACAAGAATTGGATGTCAAATTTTAGTAGGAGAAAGCTTTCATCCAGAAATCGAAGCACATTTATTCCTCAGTCTGTTGCAGCGCCAAGAAGCAAGCCTGTATGTTATACCTTCAACCATATACACAACGTGGGTGCTTCTGTAGTGAGCGTTATTTGCCAGTAATGGCAGAAAGCTCTCTGGCCAGACCACTCCTGTGAGTGTAAATGGAGTTATACTTTTTAACATCACAGCTGGAACAAACACACTCTTGACTATGAAAACAGTATGTGGTAAAAGCGCAGAGACATAGATAGAGTGACCTAATCTATCACACAGCTGCTCAGCTGCAGAGAGAAGGGGCTTTCTGGACAGTTTCCCCCCTGTACTCGCTCATCGGTGTGAAGCTGGGTGGTCACACTCCGTGGACTTGCTGGAGCTTACCCTTACCATGGCTAGGTCACTGCTGAAGGCTGTCTGCTAACTCAGGCAGGGACTAGTACCTGCACATCTGTGCAAAGGTCAGAGACTATATAAGTCTTTGGGCATGTTTATATCAGGCAGTGAAGCATCACAGAGATCTCAGAACTACCTGAGCTGGTAATTCTTGCAGTCACACAGCTTAAGGTACTCCTGAAGCACAGCACTTGTACCAGCAACTTGAATCGTTTAGTTTTGCAGGTCACTTGTCCGGGGTCAGTTCAAATATCTTTGATTAAGGTGTACATTTGTGTTCTTAAAGGATTATTCGCAAATTCCAGTTGCTGCCTAGATAAACTTAAAAATACTGAGGGTTTTCCTCTAAGAAAGAAATAAAGGAGGATCGAGAGAATCCAAATAAAACCTGAAGTAGTTACACTTACTCATTAATGATCACTAATGAATGAATCACACAATGAATAAGGGTTTTTTTTTGATCCTTTTACACGATGTACAGTCAACATGGAAACTATGAAAAAAAAGTTTCCTTCTTTCTAATTTAAGGCTTCTTTTTCCCTTGATAAGATTTAGCAAGTCTAAATGCTACGTAAAGCTGATATCTGAACCACTCAGTCTCCACTTCCAGTTGAAGGACTTAGGATTTAGTCTAACTCTCTGGTAGAAGAGTCTACTGTCACAAGTCTCTTTGGGGCAGTCTGTCACTGCTCCAATGGTTAATGTTGGTTTAGGAGATTTAGTGCTTGGCTTCTGGATTCTAGTGGCGTTGGTGAGCTGCAAGAAAGGCACTCATCTAAATTCTTCATAAATTTGCCATTTCTAAAGCAGAAGCAGCAACAGGGGAAAAAAAATGCAGCCCTTTCTGAGATGCTACTTTATACAACATTAACAAGCTGTAAATAGCCAAAAGACAGCTTTGTTTACGAGTTCACACTCTGAATCAGACAAAATGTCTTCCCGAATACCACACGTTATTTTCCTGGAATACTGCAAGTAAGCACCAGTATTCCAAGAAGCCTGAAGGTTAAGTGTATACTAGTGGAGTCTCTGCTGATAGGTGCTAGTGAATCTTTTCTTTCAGCTTAGTGGCAAAGGATTTACAATACCGAGGATGTTAGCCACCTGAGATCCACTTGCACCGATTGCTTTCCACCGTAAAACGTTCTGTAAATCAACGTGTTCCTGTTTGTTTAGAGAAGTGAGTGACACTCTCAACTTCTACTTTCAGTGCAGAAAATAATCACAGTTCAGGTGGCACGTGAGTATTTTGTATTTCAGAACTAGCAAAGAAATCTGGTGACATGGTCATTGCTATGGTAACTATGCTTTTGTAGTGAACACTGAAGTAAATAGGTACATAAAATATGTACAAGTTGTCACGATGCAAGTTACTGCCGCCCTGGAACTGCAATAATTGGCTTCCTCAAAGGAAGCAAAAATTAAGTCCAGCTATAAATACTTGTTATCTCGCAATGCCCTATTATTTCATGGGTCCTCTTACATAATACAGTGCAAACACATGAGCAGAGCGATTGATATCAAGAAAGGAACTTTTTGGAGAAGTAATTTATTAGCCTGTATGTAGCAAAGTAAGTACAAGCTCCTGGCGTGTATGAAGAAAACCATCCCCGGGCCCTGATGCACTGAGGCAAGACTGAGCTGTTGTGCAAAGTTTGCAATGCTGATTTCTCCATGTCTGTGAAATACAGAACCAACCTCAGGTTGAAAGCTCCACTTGATCTTTTTCAAGTCTTCCCCTTATTCTTTGTCTTCTCCTCTCCTCTCCTCAATCCACCAACAGCTCAGATTAGGAATTAGAAAACAACAGGCTGGACTCTGACTCCTTTAGCAAACAGCAGTAATGTGCAGAAAGAGGTTTTGGTCTCCTCTCATGCTCTGCACTTCATCTCAAAGAAAGGAGGTCCTCCTTTAGTCCCAGCTGAGCAATATAACACAATTGTTAGGTCTTGCATACACAAACTTCTTTCAAGTGCAAGCTTAACACTCAGCTTATCCTAAGCTTATCAACATAGTGATGATGAACTGATACTCAGAGAAGGAAAGCACAGTTGTCTTGCAATTTAGACAGGCACTGTAACCCTGCTGAGCAGATATCTAACTGTAACCCTATTGAGCAGATATCTAACTGGCCTATCCACAGCATAAAATGAAGGCAGGCACTGATAGGTCAAGCAGATCCCTTGGAATGATATCCTTGGGTTATGTTACACATGTGGCTTGGAAGTCTTATGTTTCTGAAAGAAAGGAAATAGTGTTTTGGAACAGCTGCATTATATCATCACATCAAATGGATTAGGACAGCCGAGGAGACTGGAAGGCCTACACAGTTATCATTGATGAGGGAAGTACAGCTGAATAAGTATTTCATAGAACATATACCACTGCAAGCCCTGTGATTGGAGGGACACCAGCACATACCTTTTTAAACTAGAGAATCCAAGCTGCTGCAAGGACAGAAAAAGGTGGCAATTACATTTGACGTGTGAGGAGAAGGCATTGACCTCCATGTATCAGTGATGTTCTGGCCATGTCTGTGACTTAAAGAAGAGATTTGACCTCTATTTACTATGAGAAATGCTGGATTGAGAACTGACATGCTTTGGATGTACTGTTTGAGAGCATACAAGGACTTTGTTTATGAATCCCTCAATGCAACTGGGTCCTTTACCACAGATACCAACACTGGTCGTATCCCAAAGGATCTATCAACCATGTCATAAGTAATTATCATTTGATATTTGACTTTCAGGCTATATTTAAAGATGGCAATTTAAAGAAACTGTTGATTATTGTTTTATCTAATTATATCTATGGGGACTACAGCAGTGTGAGTAGTGCTAACACGGGATTAGTAAAACCCTAGTTACCTGTCAGTCCTTGTCTAACAACTTTATAGACTGTAACAATTCAGCAGTGGGGACGGTGTTTTGTTTTCTTACTCTCAGATTGACTGTCTCAAAACACATCCTTGTTTAAAAATCATGTTGTCACACCTCCTTGGGCTTTTCCTTTAAAATGTCCCCCATGCCTCTGCTGCCTAAACTCTAATGCACACAGGGAAACTGAGACAAGGGAAGAACAGGGAGCAAGTTCTCCACCTTCCTCTGGCAGTAAATTCCTAGATCAGCTCAGGCTGTGATGTGCAACTTTGCATTACTATAACTGCAAATTACCACCTTAAGCACCTGATTCATCAGTAATGGTCTCATTTCATTAGGCTGCTCTGCTGATAGAAAAGGCACACAAGCACAGGTTAACAGGTTGGTGCACTGAGGCTGTTTTTGCTATGCTGTTAGTTCTTAAGAGCCAATATCAATACAAAATGATTTAAGGGTGATACAGGGTTTTTGCATAGCTGTGTATTCTTGGTTTTCTTACTTAGAGTCCATGTGCAAGGCTTTATAAAGCCCTAATAACAATAATAATACAAGGTTAACATTTACATCAGGTCAATACAGAGTTAAAATCAGGCTATGAACCAGTAAGGTCAGTGTTAAGAACTGCAAGTATGCTGTGAGAACTCAGAAATTTATGAGTATGAATACATACCCAGGAAAAACAGGGTTAAATTCATCTTGAAGAAATCCAGTCACATTAAGATAAAATATAGACAAGCAAGTTGCTCATACATTAACTCCTAACTGTCATGACAATATGAATGAAAATGTACAAGAGAAAAAAGTCCATTATCCTCAAAACAGAATTCCCAGCTATTTCAGTAACACAAACACGTTTAAGTCATAACAATGGTTATTACCTAACTTTATAACAGGGCACCCTATCCTCACTACTCTCAACCAGGGGACTGAGAAAACACCCTGTGACACAGCTCTTTCATGGCTCTTTTGTGCTGACAGAGGACCAAGCTAACAAAGAGCCACCAACTTCACAAAAATCTCACAACGCACAGTCCCTGCTGCCACGTTAAGGACTAATGTGACAATGCAGGGAAACCCAACCCCCTTTCCCTTTGCTCTTCCCTGTAAGACTCAGGCAATAACCCAGCTAACAGTGAGTATGCATTCCCAGCCCACAACCTTTTACTCTGTTCAACAGCTTGTTTTAAAACATGGGGACTACTATTCAAAGTAGCTGGAAGTATTAATGCAGAAAGCTGAAAAGATTGACAGTGACTTTTTTTTTTCTTCACTCTTACAGCACAGACTAATTTGTATTTTACGCTGTTTCAGCAGTCTTTGCCTGTTTGCTTCAAAATCACTGCCTCAGTGGCACCATATGGAGCATGTTGAACTTAAGATACCAAGAATGTGTCCAAGATATATCTCACTCCAGTGTGTTAAAACATTCCACCCTGCAGCTGTCATTATAGGAATATAATTCATACCCGAAAGTTAAAGAGAAACAGTGCAGCTTACTATGCTTACAAAAATACAAGGGGGGGGGGGGGGGGGTTTGGTTCCAAGGAACGGTCAGTAAATGGGAGAAGAGTTCATCCCAAATACTGTTTTCTTAAGCATTTAAAAAAAATAACTGATTGTGAAGTGCTTAAATTCTGTATAATATTGAAGATTAAAAAAAAAAACAGCAAAAGAATTACTGAAAAAATAGATCTATAGTGAAGGAACTTGTGTATCTAGAATTAGCACAGCCCATAATTACTCTTTCCTATTCCATTGACTGCTTTTCTTTTACAAGCTGATGTGTAAGCTTACAGGGAAAAAATCTTTGCTACATTTTTGGTAATAGCACTGAGCATATGTATGATTGTTATTGTGACATTTAACCTCTCTCTGGTCATTACTTCTCCAGTCTTTTGTTTCTTATCTCTGTTTAAAATGTTTCTTGGGACAGGACATGCCTCTTACTCTGTTTTGTAGAGTGTACATTACTCCAAACACCTTCTGTGAAGTTAACTGCTGTAATAAGGGTAGGAAACAGGCAAGAAGAAAGAACACATGATGATTTCTCAGAAAAGCTGTGGACACATTACTCAAATGGTCAATTTGCAAGCCAGCAAAGCAAGTTGCCTTAGAAAAGGATCCACAAAACCATTTCAAGGTGCCAACCAACCATATATTCTGTATACAAAGAAAGCTATATTAGAGCATTAACAAATTTTACTGATAATTTTCCACATGCCTTTGTCTGTGGAGTCAAGAAGTTATGTAAGGCTCAGGGGTTTTAGAAACTTTCTGAAGTTACCTGATAATAGCTTATTGATGTAAGTGGTAAACTCACATGTATGGCTAAATATCCTGGAGGCCCTCAAGGGCAGGCTGTAAGTTCTGCCTGTCTTGCTGGCAAGCTGGGGATCTGTCCTCTACAATACTAACACAATCATCCATTTACAGCCATCCAAGGACCAAAGAGAATGACACGGGTCTGAACATTGCATGCCTTATGTCTCCAGCCAGTATAGCAATAGGGAGGCATTTCACATTTGCAGGGAAATTACTGGAAGCAGGAACATGGGTTTTCAAGGGGTAGTTCATTACAAAAGGATGGCTAGTTGGGTTAGTTCAGAGCTAGAAGCCTTCTCTGATGAGAGGGAACAGTAACTACGCTCAGTAATAAGTACTACTGAAGACCTCGTTATACTTTCCACATAGCTGAGACAGGCAACTTAAGATCCATAAAAATGTGTGTAAAATGTGGAATTAAACCAGGAAAACACTGCACAGTTGTATCAAATGTGGACTCCAGGCTTTTTCTGGGTATGATGTGTTTGATTCCAGAAAAATGGAATGCAAGGAACATACAAGAAAAAACCCAACCCAGTAGTTAGGGAAATGTCATGATGAAGATAAGCGTCCTAACTTGTTATGATGCTGATTTAAATTAGTAACATGGTTTGCACAGATGAATATAGACAAAATTAGTTACATGTCAAACACTTTGCAGGATGAGTTGGGTATATTTCAAATCTACTTTTGGGAATTTGATCTACATGGAGTATGATTTTTCTTACTCATTATCCTGAACAAGGATTTATTGCAAGAGGTCTTATTAGCAGATGAACAAAACAGTAGCACTGGAAACAGTTGTTCAATTCTAATTAAAAAAAAAAAAATCATTAGAAAGCTTTCCACATGTTGTATAAATTGTAAAATGAGAGATTTCTAATTATCTGGCTAACCTTCTCTTGAAAGAAACAGCTTTGTTCAAGGATCACAGGACTAGTCATAAAGGATCAGACAGCAAGCTCTCTAGTCCAGGACCCTGTCTTTGGAAAACTGTTACAAAGAAAACTAAAGGAAACTGAAAGTTTACAGAATAGTCCAGTTTCCTTTACACTCTCATCAAAGAGTTGGCTTTTACCCCCAAAAAAACATGTGCTAAAGGATACTAACCGGTGATAGCTGTATTGTTAATGATCCACTTCTCCCTAACACTCAAAATTGTTACTGAATCACTGAACATACAGGTTGTAAAATACAAAACTCAGGTTTGCTTTGTGTTTCATTACATGAGATACTATCCCAGAAACTGTTATGTTGAACAGCAGACACAAGAAAAAATGTCTGCATAATTGACTACTGAATTAAGCATCTTCCAGGTGTGATAACATTCCTCCTAAACCTATCACATAATATTATTTCACTGTAGATCTATCCAGAAGCCCTCCAAAGCAACCAACTTCTGTTATTATATGTTGCAGCATTCTATACAGTGCACTTTTGAATTCCAAATAACAAAAAAGAGAAGCTCTTATTTAAGAATAGTAGGGGTGAAGGATGGTTAAAAAGACACAATTGATGTTTAACTTCCTAAAACACAACTCCAATGGAAGAGGTGCAAAATGAATAGCTATGACTTGACTAAAGCCTCTTATAAGGAAGATATTCCCCTAAAATACTTAATGTCTTTACCATAAAGGAAAAGATAACTAGAATTATTTCTGTTGTCACTTCCATGACAGCCTAAAAACTATCTTATGAAGGAACAGCTGATGTTGACACACTAAACACTTGGATCTGGATTTTAGCTTGCTCTCCCTGAAATCAACACATGCAACAGCCATCCCAGGACACAAAGTTCTTCTCTGAAACACAAAAGAAACTCATTTGCAAGTAGAGTTAATATGGACTCCTGAAACTCGTGGTTTCCACAGTGTACCCTAAATAATGTGTCCACCTTCCAGCAGTGCTGCCCTTCAGAGTACTCATATGCATGTCCACCTACTTCAGATCAGGCATGTTAAGAGATGCACAGCAGTTGGCCAGCATAAAGCCATGTGCTTCTTCAGTTCTTTTCACTAGTTTAGATTCCAGAAGAAGTGAATTTGGTTCCAGATGATGAGTGTTCTTTTTTAAGCAGTTAGATTCAGTAGTTTGATTCATTATTGTAATTTGTATATACCAAGATACAGCCTGATCCAAATCTGGCATTTACTTTGATGTTCAAATCAAATGCATAGTGTTTGGCAACTGTATGTGCAGAATTTAAATGAACTGATCCATTTATCTGAAACTGGTATGTGTCCAACACCACTCACAGATGTATCTACTTGTCTAGTAGAAATTCCAACAAGAGGAAAGAGACATGTTAATCATAGATGCTCCAAAATGAGAGACATATATATATAAAATCCTGTGTGCATTACGGCCACCTGACTGTTTACCCACATGGGTCATACATGTGTTTCAAAAAGGAGTTAAGAAAAAAACTTCATGAGGTGAAATGATGTGGAAAGATACCTGCAATTCCATGAAACATTAGCTGTTTTTTTTCCAGTTGGAAGAAGGTTCTCCTTTCAGAGTAATCAGAACTGCCCCAACAACACCACTCATGGTTACAACATCATTTCTCATGAAAATTCCATTTTCTTCTAAAACTAGAAAGAACGTTGCACAACCTGAGGAGGTCAGTGATCTGACTGGACAAGATAAAAATGCCTCCCTCACCAGAATTTCAGAGCAGAAATGCACTTTGTTGAAAGAGATGCTGAAGAGAACCTAATTCTGTCAGGTCTTTTACCTGCCAGGAACCAAAGAGACTACTAACAGCTTGGCCTCTCAGAATTAAAGAAAGTAGCATCTTTCTGAAGGACAGACAAATAAGCATGCTATTGACTGGCACCTGTGGCTGGCTTAGACTCAAAGGATGTCAAAGGATATCAAGATTCAGAAGCAGAATTTCTCAATAAAAAACAATGAGATCCATCAATCTTTAGTATCAGAAAACTTTAAACTCCTAACTCCAGGAACATTTGAGATGTCCTCAAATAGCTTCTATTCAACAAGCAGGGCTGTACCTTGACAACAACAGAACAGATTGAAAGACAGATTAGTTGGGGATCCTAAGGGTCTTCCACTGGTATGTGTGCCACTTTCCCATTGTTTCCCTGTGAGTTTCTCAAATGTTAAAGCTTTTTGCTTATTGACAACAGCAGCCCATGACCTTAGGGAGTGAAGAGAACCAGCTGGCTCTAAGCTCTAAGCCTCAGATGCTGGTGACTGGCTTCCCGCATGAGGATGGTGAGGAAAGCTCCTTCACCTGGAAGCTACTTCAGCATGGAAGGCAATCTGCCTCATACATGCATGTTAACTTGATGTGCCTGCATATATTGCTGGTTTTGAGATGGAATTTAAGGTGTCAAATGAGGGTCTGAGGACTTAATGAGAAACATTTTGACAGTATTACTCACCATGTATGTATGAGTTGGCAGTACTTTTACTGAAATAAAAGTTTAGTGGCTCATTTCCAGGGAGAATTCTCCTTTAAAGTAAAAGTGCAGTGTGACTGGGAGGGGTGAGGTCTGTCAACATTGAACAAAAACCTACCAAAAAGCCTTTTCTTCGCATTGCTTCCCTGGGAGGTCAATATTGCAACAAATGGTATTGTAAGTAAGAATATGACCGCTAACCCTCAAAATATAGCTGAAGGAAACACTTTCATGTGGCTGCAAAATTACCACCCAAAGGCCGCTGTGAATGGGGTGGCTTATGTTTATAAATAAGGAATGATATTTCCCAGGCCAATTAACCCTTTGGGAAAATCATGGGTGCTTTTATATATCTTTCAAGCACTTTAGGCACACTGCAACCACACTTTTTCTACTCTTTTTCCAAGATCTTGTTTTAAATTTTGGTCAATGCTTTGAAAAGTCATTTAAAAATTAATAAAACATCTTTCCAACCCTCACCTGCATTTGTGACACGTTGCATATGCTTCATAATATGGTGCACATTCAGCTTTCCTTTTAGTGCCATTCATAGGAAGAAATTACATGTAAATAGTATAATTAGTAAATCTAATCAATGCAAATGTACATTATTATCAATTCTAACCTCTTAATGCTACGTTCTAATTAAAAATTGATAGATAACTTGTAATCAATAACTGCTTAGCAGAAGTCAGTTCTAAACACCATCAACGTGCTTGTCAATGCATGAAGAAAAAACCCTTTCCAGTAATCTGAAGGAAACATCAGTGGGTTAACATTTATTCTTAGAAAACCTACAAACTGTAGGAATCCCTGTGACAGAAGATTATATAACTAGTTGGAGTGAAGAGTGAGTTCAAATGCCTCATTTTGCTTTCCTTTGTGGAAGAAAGTCAGAAAAAATGAAACTACTTAATAGGTTTGTAATCAGATCTGAAACTCTCTTGACAGAATACAAATATTATTTGAGTTATATAAGCAAGGGGAAGGAAGGTGTTGATAGAGAAAGATAACGTGAGAAGAAACCAAGTTTAAACTGTAACAGCACTAAAAAAACATTGGCAATTCTATTCCAAAACCCCCAAAGTATGTTTCTCCCTATCAAACAGTTTTAAAAACAAAAGCCAAAATCCTTTCTAATGCAGTTCTAACTTACTTTTGTACAACGGCACGTTTCCATCTTGTGTGGATTTTTCTTAAGCAGCTTCTGTACTACAATTACTAAAACAATCACACTTATATAGACTGAAACACACAGATATATTTTTAGTCTCTGCTTTCGTTACGTTATAACACGTATTTTCTTGAAAAACTAAGTTTAAAGCAGCCTCCAGACCTCTCTACAGTACACAAGGGTTCTGAACATCATCACAGGCTTATTACTGGCTCCCTGACTACCCTTCCCTTTCCTCCTCCTTCAAGTACTCTTTGTTCACACTCAAACTTACAAAGACAGGAAGCATTAATACTCCTTAGGTAAATACAAGCTCTTTTACATTAAAAATACTATCTGAGAACTTTACAGCTAATACCTGAACTTATCGATGCATAATGACATTGAACTCAACACCTGCCGACAAAACTACATTGAGTGGCTGTGTATATCACGTGCCAGGGCTAAAAAGGATATTGCTGAAAATGCTATACAGCAGAAAGAAAAGCTTTCAGTCAGATAATGTCACCAAGCTATGTTTCTTTGCCGTATTGCTTGGAAGACCCTAACAACTGGTTGGATCAGATGAAACAGAGAGGTTATCAGGCTTCCTCTTTCAAAATCCTCTGTACCACCATGTATTACTCTCTCATCTGGTCAGATCTAGTGATGGTGTTGCCTGGGAAAGCTGGAGCAGCTCAGTGATTCAACAGTAATCCAGCCCACAGAACTCGCTCTTGCTATGGACACAACATTGGTAAATCTGACTAAAGAGGGCAGATGAGTCTATGTGATAAGGGAAGGTGAGAAAGGTCTGCATCAGCTCACATTTCTATGTTATCCATGGCAGGTAACAAGGCACTGCAGCCTTACAACTCACTGTTAAGGACCATAATGGGGAGAATCCCCAGTCTATGTTGGTATAAAAGGCTTTAGCATGATCTAACAATGCTCTGCAGTCAGAAACTGGATACATCTGCTCCAAACAGGGCTTGAAACTGGGAGTCATTGCATAGACCTTAGAGTGGATTGGAAAACAAAGCCTTTATTGAAATCTATGCATTTTACCTGCATTGTTATCTGCAAATATGTCAGTGAAATGGAATTGTTCTGGATTTACACCTATTTAAAGAAGATTTGTGAACATTTCTGCCTTCACTCCTCTATTCTTATCAACTGCATAACTCAGTTTTATTTATAGTCTTTATTTTTTCATCTCTTCCATGATGTATTATAAGATAGATGTTATTCATTTCTGCCCTAGTATTCTGATTACTGAAAATGCCTATGCAGTTCACCTTTAAAAGACTTTCAGAGATATTAATACAGTCTTTTCCTCCAAAGAGGTGAGTTTTGCCCTAAATATATCCATCAGCTGACAACATTTCAGGACAGTGACTGAAGAGAAAAGTTAGAACTCGATTTTGCTTGCTCCTGGCTCTGCTCTTGTTGTATGACCCTGGGCAAATATCATCTCAATTGTCCACCTGTAAAGCAGGGAGAAGACTACACACCCAACTCACTGGTTTGGTCTGAGCTTTAATGTTTATGAAGTGTTATCAGACGCTCTGGGAAGTGCCTCAAAGTGGAAAGGGTTATCAATCATCGTCAGTAAAACACAAGCTGCTGAAATGCAGTGAAATCTGCCTTCCTTTCTCACAGGACATGTTCTGTCTTGTGCTGCGTTCTCTCCTGTATTCGCAACCTTAAAAGCATTTCAACACTGCATAGCATAAGGAAGGATAAATATCCCTGAGCATTCCCAGAGACTAGCAGAGGATATTTTTAGTTTGAAGAAGCGAGGTCTGTTGCAAAGTATAAGCTTCTCTTCTAAATACCTGCTTGTTTTCCATAACAAGAAAGAAGAAAGTAATTTTTGAGATGGGATTCTTAAATGGCTTCAATAGCTCGACATTAGCTGAAAGCAGCACTAAATACAAAGCTAAAGACTGGGCTCTCAATTTTCCTTTCATTCATAATGTGCTAGGTAAACTAAAATAATTACTTGCTTATTACTCACGAATTTCAGTGCAGCAGCTGAGACAATGTAGATAAATAAGATGATTAATTGAAACAGAATGAATCACAACAAAATATGTTGTTGTATAAGGTATGATTAACTCCACAGTGATTCATATCATTTCAGATAACAGGGCTTTTATCAAAGACGGCTGGAAGGTTGGGAAATGATTTAAAAGCATTTTATCTTAGAGAGCCACTGCAGTTCACAAGGGAGGCACCAAAGAAAAAAAAAAAAAAGGAAAAGGAGAAATAAAAAAAAAAGAAGAGAGGGGGAGAAGCAGATTCAGAGTCTGCAGCTGAAATAGCCTTGGGCTGTTTCAGCATCCTTCCCACAGCACATCTTTACCACATGCCATTGACATTACCAGCTTCCCTTGTGCTTCAGACCCTCTCATTTTTTCAGCTGGCCACAACTTATTAGATATTCCAGTACTGAGAAAGTTAATTCTATGAATTAAGCTGCAATACTACAATGCATCAGCTTTCCCAGAGTTGAAAACACCAGATTTACACCAGGAAATAAAGTGTCACAGTTCTACAAAGACATTGAAGGGAAAAACACCCATTTCTTTTTTCCTCCATTCAGAATTCCAATTTTTAATTCCCAGGCTCCCTGGGCTTTGCAGAAATCTCCAATGTAAGACTTACAAAAAGCAATTGCTATCTGTTTACTGCAGTTTAGGAAAGCAAACACCACCAGCAGCTGACCTTAAAAACCTCTACCTGTTAAAACAGAAGATGAGATGTCTCCTTACAATTCTTTTTCCCCCCCTCCCCATGTGTATTTAATAAACTGGGTCAGAATATCTGACTACAGTTTTTAACTTAACCACAGCCTCCCTGCAGGGAACTGTGCAAACCTCAGCCTCTCTCTCAGCCTAGGAGATGAAGATAATTACCCTCAACTGTGGGGCAAGGGCCTGAGAACTCCTGAAAGCGCTAACAAAAAAGAAAACAGTGGAAGATAAATCGAAATGCAAAACACTGACACCCAACTTAATTTCATTTAAGATGATTAATGTTTCTGAAAACCCAACTCAAAGTGAATAAAGATGGAGAAGATGAAGGTAAAGGGTGAACTTCTAAGGAAGACAGCTTGCAAAAACACATTGACTGAAACTAACCTCTCAATGTGGACCAGTTCCAGTAAGCTGAAAAGAAAGGATCAAGGTCTCTTAAGGGCTCTTTATATAAAATAAATGCAAGTTAGCAGTACAGTAAAGCGAGCTTCTTCAACGTACTCAAGTTTCAAACATGATCTAGTATTTGCCTTCTACTAATAATTTCAGATGTTGAAAATAATTTTAAATGCAGACTGGGAAATATTTCAGACAGAAGCATCGACTTGGTGGCATTCCTGGTGTGACTGGCCATCCTTTGCTATGTCCCTTAACCCATGGCCCCACCTGATACAGAAGAACAGACCGAAAAGTTCACGTCTCATCCTCAATTTTAAGTCAAACTGTTATTTCCTTTCCTCCATGCACCAAATTAAACCTGACACCTGATTTTCTCCTGTCTCTTGCCTCCTAGTCTTTTCCTCAGAATCAGACCACTCACCAGCATGAAAGGACATGGAAAACTATCTGCTGGATCCATAAACAATGGCAATCACACTGGTGTAAACTCAGCTAGAGCATCACGAATGCACACTGGTTTAAAAAAGAATCACCATGAGGCTCATTCATCTTACAAAAGTGATTATGTATGATTCAAGATTCTTGTGAGCTGCAGGCAGGTTCCTAAGCCTGCAGGTATCAGCCTGGTCCCAGGTGATAATTTAGCAGAGGAAGTTTGCGGGAGGTACTGAAGGTTGTCCACAGTGTCTTATCTTGGTGTCATGTATCACCGTGACTGGAGTGAGAGCTGTTTACAAACACGTGTTATAGGCTACAGAAAGGGAATAGACCAACTTGTTTGGAAACTTGTATCTTAGGTGTAAATCCAAATGTATGGAGCACAGATTCATGCCAGAAAACTCAGCAGCATTTACATCCGTGTCCTTGGTTAAAACAAACACACAACTACAGCCTGACTGCTCATTCAAAATCACAAACACCAGTGTTACCAGGTTCAGATTTGCTGGTTTTCCTTGCTCTTAAGGAGAATTTCGCATGTTATTGAAGAGATTTGCCCTTATAAAGGCTCCCAAAGGTTCTTAAAGGCTGTGTCCAAATCAAGTATATTTGTAGGGACTTTTATGTTAGTATTTTATACCTCCCCTTGAAAATATTCTAAATGGAGGCACAATGCACTATTTTGGTATTACTGTAAGACTAAATGATGATAAGACCAATTTGATATTTTATTGCATACAAAGGCACCCATCTTTTTAAAGGCCAGAACCACCACTGAAGCTATTGTCATTGCTTTTAAAAACACACAAGTCTTGCATGCAACTTTTTTTTTTCCTCTTCAGCACGTTTGCTGTCACATCAGCATCAATTTCCCAATGAGCTTGCAGAAGCATCTGTCTTTGCAGAACTTCAGCTTACAATCCTGTAATTAATTCATTCAGAGGCTGGGTGTTTCAAAGTAACAGCTCTTTACACTAGAGAGGAAGAGGATCTGATTTCCAAGAATAATTGCTGTCTTTGGTTTTCTGTATTATATTAATGCTTCAGAAAAACCCACATCTTCTCTTCTACATAAGCTCCTCAACTTTTACTGATCACTGCATACTGCAAGCTATACTGTTTGCTTATAGCTTTTGTTTTAAAGCACCAGATGAGGAGCTCGGCACGTCTGTAAGTCTGAAGTTTCTCAATTCTATTTCTCAGCAATGTCCTGCTTACACAGAGGAAGAGAACCCAGGAGGTCTTTACCACATCGGTATCTTAATACATATCCCTGTAAGTCATGAACGACTGGCCGTACGCAGGGATGAATCATGTCAAAGATTGGTAGTGCCCCTTCAATTCTGAAGAGCTTTGCATAAAAGAAACTGTTACCCTGATGCATGTCCCAAAACACACAGACCATTCCCCCACAGATGTAGTTCCTTCCCTGGGGAGATGCAACTACAGCTCGTATCTTTTGAGGAGATTGGAAATTGAGTCCAGATTCCTGTGCCCATTATTGACTTTGATGGGTCAAGTAATATCAGAGATATCAAGCTTTAGCCCTAAACTGGGAAAGGGGAAAGGAGTCTGGGAAGGAAATAGATGCAAATTTAGGCTCCTTGACTTGCTTGGTGTAATTGCTGTGTGGGAAACATTCCACAACTTGGTGTTGAGAGATGTAATTTTAAAAGCTTTCACTCCTTTGACCATTTTGTACCTGAAAGTTACTTTAAGTTGTAAAATACGTATTCTAAGGTGAGCTTTCACAGATGAATTAAGCAGCAACTTGTGACAACGCAGTTATCATCAGGAGATAATTGACCTTATTTGAGAGTTAAGCATCCTGAGGCAAAGTAGAGTGTGCTTAATCCTGGCAGGTTAATTATCCCGTGATTACGGTAGCTTGGAAGGTATTATTGCTAAGAACCATTTGCAAAATGACACTATTAAAAAAACCCTTAATTTAATAAAAATTAAAAGCAATGACAATAATCAAGTTCTCCAGTCATGTATTGCTAGATAATGACTGCAGAATGGCCCTAATTGGTTATCAGCAATGAACGTATAATTATTCCTACTCTGAACGTTCTGTACTAAATTTATTATAGGAAGTTCAGTTAAATAAGTATCAAAAATCCAAGACAAGATGTTTGGCCTGTTATAAAAGGGGTTTCAACAGATGATCAAAACACCAGCGGGTCACTGAGCTAATGCTGAAGCTGATACATGTACTGAGTTGTTAGCACAGCATTTAGTGCCTCCACTGCAGTTAAGGGTCTGTTGGCATTTATATTCCAAACTAGAACATTTATTCCGAGAGGTTTATAACTTGCCCATTTTAATTACCATCTGTCTGAAACTTGAAATAACCAATCTCCATTCAGATGTAAATTTTTAAGCAGAAGATGTAATTGAAAATCACTTTGCCAATTGTTTTTACTTTAGGAACGGCAGCAGTTTGGAATTTTGCTGCTCTTGGATCTTTTTGTATTACTCAAAAAAAAAATAAACAGCTCAATGCTTAACAATAAAACTGTATTGGTCTGTAATGTGGAGTGAAGATAAATACAGGCAATGATAAAGACTGTGTCTAAGGGTATTGTTTGTACTAATAAAGTAACAACCACACCATTTAGCGTGCCTTGCTTATGGGTTAACTTATGTGCTTCCACTGTTTCACTAAATTAGCAAAACTGATAGAAAATCTAACAAACAGCACAAGAAAACCTCAGTAAATGGGCAAAAATTTGGTGCTGGCTAGCTGAAGTGGTTCATCACCCATCAAGGTATACCTAAAACACATAAAACCCCCAAATGTACTTGTAGATGAAATTAATATGAGACAAAAAACAAATCAAAGGAAGCTACTAGAAAGCAGGATATGTCAGAATGAGGTTCTCTCGAGTTTTGCAGCTACTCTTTACCACAAACCATACTCAGAGAGCAGAAACAGACAATCACAAGATAAGGCACCTACTAAAAACCAGAAGGACACCGTGGCAGGAGCATGGTTTCAAGTCATACAAAAAGGCCAGAGACCAAACCAATGCAAAAAACATTTCAACAACTCAAAAGCAGCAATGGTCAGCTTACATAGCAGAAAGCAGAGACTGAAAAATGACCAGGATTTCAGTTGGTTAGTATAAATAACAAAGCATGAGAAACCGGTGCTCTGAAGCATATATATATATATATATAACATAAAGACAAGTTTAAGAGTGATCACTTAAGCTTAAATAGCACCTTTTACCCTGAAAGACACCAAAATGCTTTAGAAATTATACACAGAAAATGCAGGGAGTCTTTTAACTGTAATACACACAGCAGTCCTATACAATATTTTATAATGGCAGGTGATAGTAGCACAGCAAATTGAAATGGCAGGGGAAATCAAGGTAGCCTGCATGTAATTCCTGACATTGGAACGCTGACAGTAGAGTGCTCCGGTGCTTATGCAGTGTGCAAATACACTAAAAGCACCTTCTGACAAACAGCACCTAATGAACTACTGTGATCTGAATTCTAATAGGTAAATGAGGTAACATTGATCTAAAGGACCAGAAAGGTTTAATGCCAGAAGTTTCTTCAAAGCCCTTCTGTCCAAACTTTGACTCCATTTCTTATTACTGAATTTGTGAAATCTGACCAGATTTGTTTGTTGTTGTAATTATACTGCTATGAAATCAAAATATTCAGTAGCATCTTTGTGAAGACTGTCGGTTCCTCTACCACAAAATGAATCAGGACCTTCTAAAACATCTTAGTTTTCTTCTCCTGCTTCTCCCCAAAGAGTCATCTTCATCATAGAAAGTGCTATTAATAGAAACAGCATGGCTATGGAAACAATTTGCAGAACCTCAGCTGCTCTGCTGTACCCCTTCACATGTTTTCTTCCAGCAGAGAGTCAATTTCTGGGTGAGTACATCATGCATATGGATGGTTATTACAAAACAGTCAATGTGTTGGTTATTTCTCCTTTTAACCCAGAGTCACTTGTTCACATGTCTCTATATTAGAAGGAGTAAAATGCAAACTTCTAACTGGTTAAGTGACATCTTTGGCACCTACTGAAATATCACACAGTCCTGTGACCGTGGATTTCATTTTCTAGTGACAGTTCACATGGTCAGTCTCTATAAATAACAGAGAACTGGGAAGCAGGCTCCTAGAGCAAAAAAAGCCAGGTGAAAGAGATAGAAACACTTGAATTTTTTAAGACTCACCGTCTCATTTCCAAACAGAACATCAACATAAGGCATGACTTTCATCATAGGCTCTTTGTAGAACTGGCTAATAAATGGTGCAGAAAGATTCAAGCTGAAGATCTTGTTGTTTGCAGAAGCCTGAGCAGCCACCTTTAATACTGCTTCTGGTGACACCGTCAGGAAGAATCCCTGCAAGCATCCAAACAAAGCAATGTCTGTTATTGATTTCATAGGAAGAACCACACCAAGTACGCTGCTTCCAGAAAGTCTCCCCCAACCCACTCTTGACGTACACGTGGACAGTTTGAAGCTTCTGGAGAATACTGACTTTCACTAAGACATTATGGAGGTGATGAAGAATGTGCATGTCCAGAATCACAGCCTTCCAAAATGAAACATAATTCCCTGCCTCTGCATGCTACTTTGTCATAGCAGCTAAGACTAATGTTTGTGTTTTTAAAAGTAATATATTATCATCCTAAATAACCTTTTTTTTAGTAATAGAGTCAATCAGACTCTACTGCTCAGTTCCAAAGTCCAGTAGGATGGCTCCATACACAGTTAGATTAATGAAACCTCTTGCCTGAAAAAATATGACCTCATTTATAACAACTATGTTAAGCACGCTGTCATTGTATGCAGGGAAAAACCTGGGGGTTTTCACATTTCTGCACACACATTTGATTCCTCCTATTCCCCCCGCCCCAAAGCATTGTTCTTCATTCTGAATATCAACATTCAAGCAGGTATCAATTGTGAAATGAAACCAACAGAACTCAACCAGAAATAACTGTTTGTCTACTAAACTGTGCATGCTGATTTCAACCCTGGATGATGAACAGCACGAGGCTGATACCATCTTGAATTTAGCATTACAGATGGTTACCCTCAATCCCACGTGTTCCAGGAGATCTCCTAAAGTTTCATTATTATATTAATTAGATAAAGGTTTAATCTTCAATTAGCAGATTCTGTATGGTCCATTTTTGTAATCCTAGAAGCGATTTTAACAACAGTTCTCAAAATCTGGTGAATTACAGTAATTTTCAAGCAGTAGTAGTACGTGTGAAATTTAAGGCCAGAGATAACATCTGAGGCACAGCAACAAACAACTTTGAGGGGGGTCTGATAAACAAAACACTATCTCAGCCCTATCTGTAACATCATCACCATGGCACTTTAAATTGTGAAACAGTATTACTTTCCAGTTTTTATTTGTATTCTCATGTCTTCACAGAGTATCAGTATTTTCAGCCTGCATTCCTCAGCTAGCAGCTTACCTTAGGCATTCAACCCACTGGAAAAAAACAACACAATGAAGAGTCTACAGACTGAAGACTACTCAGAAAGTCTTATTCTTGATTTCTCCTTACTCCACGCTCTCTGTTCTAACAAGCACACGAATGATTTGAAACTTTGGGCAGGATTTGCTGCGTGACAATAAAAATCCAAAGGGCACAGGAGAATGCTTTGTGTCTTGTGGAGTTACTCAGCACCTCGAACGACTGGGAGCCTGTAAACATCCAAGCTCCTCTGCTATTTTTGCATGGCGAAGAATGAAAATGAGCAGTTTATGTAACATCTCGTCTCCATAGCAATCTCGACCATCTTTCAGTTTTTCATTTAATGAACAGAGTTGGGATTCTTTTTAGAAAAAAAAAACCAAAACAAACTGTTCCAAACATAAAATCCAAATCTTTCCAAGCTACCAACCTGCCAGCTGTGGAAAAATCACAGGTTGATATACAGGTTGGTCTATGTAAACTGTAACCTGGGCAAATAATTAGGCTTCTTACCAATTTTAGGCTGAAAACTTAATCTGAACTAAAATACATCTGATTGTAATTTAAGGTACAGAACATTATCCCCATGACAGCTAACTCGGGCCTGCATCCAACTCCCTTCTCCTTGGAAAGGCAACATAAAAGTGCTGAGAGGCATATAGGAGAGCCTGCTTTTCAGATCCCACAAATTAAAGGCCAGAAACTCTCAAAGGCTACAGCTCTGTCTTCTGGGTTTCCTAAAAATCACTTCTGCCATTTAACTACATTCTTCCAAGAGAGTTTTGTTTTGTTTTTTTTTTAATACTTTATTTAAATAACTCTTTGACATTAAACCATTTAGAAATTAGGAGCTGTATGACAACTCTTTGCCAAGTATAACATTTCTTTGCAAAGAAAAGCTGCAGCATAACAACACCAAAAAAAAAAGTTGTAGCAGTATGAATCACACAATGGAATTGAAGTAGGAAGAAAATGCAGAAAACCTGAACAGATTTGGGGTTAAAAAAACCTAAGGAGATCCCCTTCCTTAAGTGTTTAAATTGAGTTTATCTCTGTTTTCAGAGGAATTCCAATTACAGCTATGGGCAGTGTAGTTACAGGAATCTAGCATCATCAGTTTGAATTACAAGTAGATAAGCCACAGACCAAACTATTGCAGCATGTTACAATTTTGTTCAGGAATGAGCTCCTCTAAACCGAACAGGTTTTCTTGTATCTCACTGGGATTCACAACAAAGTCACTCCGTGGCTTCCTCAGAACCACAGCCCACGCTCTCTTGTGGCTGCGGCTGCTTTTAGTCCAGACAGATGCCTTCAAAGCAATGCCTAAGTCAGATACTCCTACATATTCCTAAAAACTGTAGCAAGCTTTAGCTTCGAGTGTGTCTTAGAATCACCCGTATAAAAGAGCTTCCATTTCACTAGTAACAAGTTCTCATCCCTCTAACAAGAAGGTTAAGAGGCTCCTCAGGAAGATACTCCATGCTCATCTGCACACCCTCAGTCTACTACTCAGAGTTTTGGGAACACCCCTTACCCTCAAAACAAAAAGGTACCTTAAAACAACCATGAGGAAAATAACTGTAAGCAAAGGATGAGACAGTCAGTTAGCATACAGAAACTCGGGGACATTTGTGTTGCATTTGAAATTGAATTACTGTGTATGTCTCCATCTTTGTTAAAGAAAGTTGTGCATGCAATGACATATGATAATTGGACAGTGCAGTCAAAGAAAGTGAAAAGCAGCAATTTTGTACTAAGAAAACCCATTAAACATTAAAGGCACGCACTCTTCCTTTGGTGTGCACTGATCGAGACCGAGTGTACCAGATGCTGCTGCTTCATGATGTGCCACTGTTTTCTGCGGCTCAAAATGTAATGAGCCTCTTCTCTGTGCCAGGAGGGAGGTACCATTGTACCACAGGCCTGAGAGTCAGGCTGAACTAATACAGACACCAGGAAAAGAGGATGATAGACCAAATTATTTATATGTACGTTTGTACATGTGCATGCACAAAACACAACAATGCTTTTCTTATGCACTGTAAGCAGTGCTTCTGTTTAAATACAATCCCATTGGGTAGAGAAAAAACATTTACCTTGTGGGAAAAAGAGAAACAAAAAGGAAGAAATAAGGAATCAATAAGGATACATTTGTGTATTGCAGACATGGAGCTACAGGCTATGGGAGATGCAGCAGTGTGCTTGTAACTTAAGAGCTTTTAAAATGCAATATTAAATGCAATTACTGCACATGACAGCAGTGGACAAAGTCAAGAGAGACTATAATCTTACTGTCACTTTTATAATAGTCAGGAAAACTTTGCTGCACCTTTTAAGATATGCCAGGGTATCGAGAGTACAGGATAGTCTTTTACACACAAGTCTTTCCTTGACAGACATTCGCATTACCAGAAGGATTTGGTGGGTTTACACACAGCAATTTGTCATCTCTCTGATTTTTTATCACACTCAGACCCAAAAGGTTTCTTCTGACCTACACTAAGCTCCTACAGCACTAGCTATAGTAGAGGTGAAGGCAGCAAATTAAGGGTGACAAAAAGTGTCAGCAGCACAGAATCAGAGCATGCTGAAGGATCTCCTGAAGCCAGAACAGCTCTAGCTTTGGTGAAGGTAATTCTGTATAAGGTGCTCTGTCCAAACTGAGAAGTCTTGCCATCATTTGTTCACATGAAATAATGTGCTCACACTGAATTTGTCTGGTTTAGCCTGTGTGACCTGATCTAAGTGGATCTGCTTTGGCAGTGGGGTTGGACCAGATGATCTCAGAAGGTCCTTTCCAAGCCCCACCGTTCTGTGATTCTATGTAATGTTTGCACAATCAAGATCAAGATTCATTTCTTAGCTAACTTTAATTTTTAACTGTGACCTAGTCTACTCATTTAGTCAGTTCCAGGCTGAGATCATAACAAACAGCTTTGCATTCTTTGATTTAGTACTATTTAATAGCATAGAAGCAATGTTTGCATAATTACATAGAGAGATAATCACATTAGGATTGTTTTCAAACCTACTAAAATGCCATTTGCCCTCTTCTTCTTCCTAGCTCTTCTTCCCTTGCCACTCACATTTGCAGAGTGAGTTACATGAAAGTAACTTCAACAAATGAGTGACAGGATTGTGAACCACGGTATTTTGAGTCGATTTTGAAATGGTAACAATGTAAAATCAATAAATTGCAAGTGTGAATCCAAATATTTAACATTCAGAAATACATACACAACAGCCTGCTGCTGTTGGAGACAAATTGTATTCTGCCAACGCGAAAGGAACACATCATTTAATCCAAAATTATCTTATAGGAAGCATTTACATGAAAATGCAACGATGTTGACATCACACTCCCATCCAGCTAAAGGGTGGCATTATTCAGGCACGTAGGAAGTTTGACAGTTACGTACTGACAGTCCTGATACACACTGTGATTCAGTAAAGCCCTACAGAAATCATCTAACGTCAAGTGTGCTGGCAGTTCCAGTGAGAGAGACTGCGAAGGTGCCAAAAGAACACGATCTGTTAAACAACAGACATAACCAAGTCAGAACTTTTGGACCTGCTTAAGTTTCCTCTATTCAGTATGCAAAGAGAACTTCAAGCAACACGCTTGGGCAAGAGAGAGACCTCCCTCAGCTCTGCTCTGCCTTCAATCTCATCTGCTGCAATCTATCAGAAGTACCAGGGCTCGGAAGGAGTGAAGCTGCAACACATGGCGATTCTTGGGATGGAGAATGAACCTGTAGGTATCTGCTCCAGACAGAACACACACAAGGCTTCCAGGTGCCCTTACAACCAGAGGAGACCGAAAGGCTTTTGTCTTCTAGTCGCTGAACTGCAGAGAGCACAGACTGGGTGCAGTTCATGTACCACCCACTGTGAGACAAGGCAGTGAAATCCTCTTTCTTCAGAACAGAAACCAGAAGGAATCCTCTTGGAACAGTAGAGCAAAAGCTCTTCATCTCTCTTACTACTGATGTGAATTTAAAAGAGCAGAGAACAATTTAAAACCTGTCTTTAACACTGAAATATCTGAGCACAATATCTGGAACGTGCAAGTAACACTGTCCAGTTAGCAAACTTACTGACCCCATACTTTCTCCTCTGAGTTTTGAGTGACTGTTAAATTATTTCCTTTACTGAGATATGACTGAATAACATCAAATGACAAAGATATTTAAATACTCATGAAGTGGGAAAAAAAAAAACCCTGCAGAAATAATTAACAGAAGCTCACAAATTAAATAAACAACACGACCTTTATTAACGAGGGTGCTTGTGCTTTAAGTCATTTTTGTTTCCCTTTCTCTAGGAAGGACAAAAGCTCTATATAACTATCCACTTGGGAAATGTTCCCTCTGTAAATTAACGAAATACATGAATGTTATTTTAATCTACGACCTGTTTTTCATGTAACAGGTCATTTAGGAACTCAGAAAGCACCTACACAGTATCAACCGCGTTTTGCAACTGTATTTTATCTAGTAGTGATCAGCAATTGGTTACCTCATGAAGCAACTCCCCCTCTCCCCCCAGTTGCTCTTTGTCCTGTTCCTACCAAAGACAGTTGTTTTAAATCAGGAAGCAAGGACAGCAAGAACGCAACAGTTTCTCTGAGTAATTGTTTTGGCTTGTTCCTGTATGCATTGTTTATTTTTATGAAAGTATTGCTCTATAACTGGAAAATGACTAAGCTGTAAACTATTGTTTTATCATCCTGAGTGGCCAGTGTTTCTGGTTTTGATAAAAGCCAAGTTTCAAACAGTTTTCAGTAACACAGGGGGAAAAAAAAAAAACCCTAACTGTCAGTAAATGTGCTTATATTGACCGTGACATTTTCCTCTGTGATGGTGCCAACATGTCAGGAGGAGAGGATTGCTTTCAGACTCGCACAGCTTCTTTGTTGCTGAAGTGAACTCTGATTGCTGCCATATTAGTATCTATCAGACGACAACAGTAGCAGAAAATCTCCAATATTTGATCTTATATGTTAAAGAAAACAATCATTTTATGCATCTATTAGCCATTCCTTTGAACTTTTAAACAACTTGGGAATATTTTTCAACTCTGATGACTATTGATTAAATTAAGCGCTTTCCAGGATGCTCTTCCAAGCTTTCTCTGGAGGGATTAATTTGGTTTTCAAGGAAGAAAAAGTGTGTCAAAGTGATAGGACAAAATAATTATGTGACTTATCAGATGTGTTCTCCCAGAAGACAGAGATGAGAACGGTAACAATGAAGTGGAGGTGTAAACACATTTGCAAGAGAGCAGTAATACACCTAGTTTTGGTGTATGGAACTGTCACCTCAAATAATAAATTCTCCTATTTCCCTGGAAAGTACAAAGTTGAGCTCATTTTGGCAAGAGGAATTAAGACCTTAAGACGACAGTTTGACATGGCTCCCTGAAATCTGACCCTATATTCTCTATAAAATCCAGCATATGGCTTTACATGAGTTTATTAAGCTCAGGGTCTGAGATGTTTAGTTTTATTTATAACAAATTTTTGGAGGAAGCATTAAACATCATCTGGGAGACAAGAGCCGAGAGCTTTTGTTACTTTCATTAATAATTCAACCTGGTTTTGCCTCTGTTTACCCACTTGCAAAACAGTTACAATGATAAATACACCTCCATTGGCAGAACCAGTGGGAGGTTTAATTACTTAACATTACTGAAATGACTGAAATTGTGTTGAAAGGTATTATAAAATACAGCATATTACCATCAATAAAATGTAAGCTGCAAATCAAACAAGCTACGATAAAGGATCAAGCCACTTCTCTTTTTTTTCCCTCCTAATACCCCAAAAACACTTTGACACAATTTTCTTCCTCGAAAACCAAATTAATCCTTACTGAGAAAGCAATGCCTCTAAAAATGTTTGATGACTTGTTGATTAAAGAACTGTTTCTTTCACCTTTCATCCTTCGAAAATAACTCTTTATTGTATCATTAATATGAGGATAACCTTGTGTTTAGACCAAAAAGTAGACTCAGACATTCCAATTATTGTTTAATGAAGCAATAACAAGTCTAAATTATGTTATTATATATTATCCTAGATATAAAATATATCACATATAATATATATGATATACTATATATTATGATATATTATGAGATAATTTTGCTATTTATGATGTTTGGAACAATGAGAGAATTGATTTGCCATCTTAATGTCCACGATTTTGAGCACAATCACAGAGTCTCTGTCATGGCAAAGCAGCATTTCAGGAAGCACAGAATATGGTATGGTTAAATTTAGGGCCTTGAGGATCGTGCAACATTTGCTTTTTTTGTGTATGGCTAGTGTCTATAATATAATTAGGCATCTCATTAATTATGTAAACATCAACCATATGTTGAATTCACTCAAGTTTGGCGTGTACATAATATTTGCAGTATATTAGTAAATTGAGGGAATCTATGTAATTCCAAATAGATGGAGAATGTCTAATTCTCTAGACAGTTAATCCTCAGTTTGAAAGGTCTATAAGCAAACACTTAAGTCCATATCTTTCTTATTCAAACAGCCTTGAAGAAGAAGAAGTGAACCAATATGAGTACTCTTTTAATGAAATATGCTTATTTTACAAATGCAGGTAAAACACACCAAGACCAAAACAACAACTGACCATTGGTGTATTAGTCACTGTTGGCTGACTGGGTGTCAAAAGATCTTGTAACAATGCTCCTTGTTAGATTTGGATGTATGAAGCCTTGTGGAGAACAAGTCAAAGCTTGTCTACCAGTACTGCCTACTTAAGTATTTTGGTTTTTAATATTCCATTGCCTGAAAATCATCAAACATCTTCTGCTGCATCATTTGTAAGACTTTCTGTGATGTTTGGAGTGGATGAGGAAACTGATTTGGGCTCACCTTGCTGTACTGTAAATAATAGCTCCCCTGCTCTCCCCAAAAACAGGAAAGCACCTTCATCAACCTCTTGCTCTGTACCAGTATCTACTGCTATACCTTTGCCTTCAGAGATCTCCAGGTGATGCAGAGGAATGCAACTGCTATGTAATATAAACACAAGAACAAGCACAATGCTGTGAAAAAGAAATCAACTCCAGAGCGACTTCTACACCTTATGGATTTCCCTGTCAACAACACGGTCATGCTATGAAAGGTTTCACTTAAATTCAGGTTAGAAAACAGATAGAAGGTGTAATAAAACACAGGTGTGTTTTTCCCTAAGCACTCTCTCACTGAAACACTCACTTAAGCAGAAACCTTTCTTCCTCAACTACCTTTGAGATCTTGTAAATTATAAGAGCATAGCAGCATGGGGATTAAATATTAATCAAAGTCATTACCATCATCGTTAGAACATATTTCAAGAGTCCCAAAGAAAGAGAGTATTATTTCACTAATAAAGATCATATCATCAGAAAGACTACACTGATAACTGTAGCATGAAAGAAATGATGAAGAGGTAACACAAAAAAAAGACTTCTGAAGCTTACTGCACTATTCAAGTGCTAACTCATCCTTTACCTGAGTCTAAGTACTCACCATGGGCAAAACAGAGCTCTCCATAGCACCACTGTGTATTTACAAAAGGTAATTCTCCCGAGGGAAAAAAAGCACAAGAAGAACCAAGGAACCAAACTCTATAAATTGTGTCAGTGATAAACCCAGAGAAACTCTGAAGCTCCAGTGGAAGGCACACGGCGTGCAGCAGGCTCAGCCTAAGTGCAGTCAGTGCACCTGAGACTCGTGTTGTTTGCAGGATGACTTATACTTTGCATTAAAGCAATGACATGTTTTATGGAATAACAGGACCTTTGTTAATGGCAAATTAAGGTGTAAATGGTTAATAAAACAAATACCCTCTGTTGGTCCCAAAGGAATGTTCTAGCTGATTTTAAACAGCCTACCTATCCACCTATTACGAGACGTTCAATGTAATGCATAAGCACCATTATCGTATAAAATTAAGTGCACAATAAAATAAAACACTCAGAAGAACTAAAAAACTAACTGGCAAAATAATAAAAGATGTCTTTCTTTCAATTTGTATTTGTTTCTCTTCTGGCCTACCAAGTTTAAAAGCAAGTGCATTAGCGTTTCCTTTTAAATACCACTCCCCTCACAACTCTAGTCCCACAACCACAAGCCCAAAACAACTTCTTTCACAGCAAATATACAACATTTACTACGAACATGCAATTAGGTCCTAAGCACTTGGATTAATTACCACATCAGGGTTTACGATATAACATTTACTGCTCACACTTCCACACATTAAAATGAATTATTTAGGAGAAAATTAATGCTCGCGCTCGGCCTTTTAATTTCCATTCTGTAAAGACTGGTGTGTGACTTTGTTTCTGAACACACAAATAAATGAGCACCAGGACCTATGCTAATTCTAATAATTATTAAGAAATAAAGTTGAAATATGGACAGTTGCTAAACTCTAACATGGATATTTCTGTTTAAATTAACTTGGTTAATAATAATTACAAGTCCTTACAACACTTTGAATACAACAGGCTATGTAAGTGCTTAGCATTAAATACTGTAGTCTGAGTAAGTACCTTCTTCAGATTCAAAGAGGAGGGGGAATACATAATTATCAGTTTTTTAGAGCCAAATATTACTTACATTGAGTTCCTGTTTCTAATGAACTCATGAGCTCACATCTCAGACCCACTAATGCAGCAAGAGAGAGGAGTTAAGTCTTTCACTCCCAGATCTTGTAACCCGAGGGGAAGCTTCTCTGCTAAGACACTATTTTCTGTAATGTCATATTATTGTGGGAGTAGCAGGTTTTCAGCAGGGGCTTCAATTTGCACTGGGATTCAAGATGCTTGAGTATTTAATTTTCTAATGAATATTTTCCTAAAACTTCTCTACTTCACAACCACTCCACTCCTGTCACGTTATCTGCCCCCTTCACACAAAACCAGACCACAGAGAGAGGAAATGTGATGGAGCAAACTGGTTTTTTCACTGTTTAATTAAAATGGGTAACATGTAACAACAACTTTAGAAAATATCGTTGGGTGCTGAGCCTATGGCACAGAACTAACCTTTCGTGAAGCAGAATACCTCTGAGTTTTCAAGCAAAGTGGTTCTGAGAACAGGAAACGCCTGAAACTTCGTGATCAAATATCTATTTGTGCCCTAACAATGTGTGGCCTGTGACAACACCCCTTTAGTCACCTTGGATGGATAATGCACCCACGTGGCTTCTCAGTCTCCTTACGTGGGGATCCAAATTCCACTGGGTACAGGTGCCTTCTGCAGATGTACAGAGTGTTTAGCACTAAATGTTAACCACCTCTTTGGACTCATTTAAGTCTCCAAAACTTATTTTATGGGAACAAAGTTACATTCAAGGAGATATTTCCCCCATGGCAGTTCTAGATCCGGCACATAGGCCTAACTTATAGTTGGCCTATTAGTTGGTTTCTAACAGAACCAACACCCTCTTCTGATTTTTTTAGGACCAAATTACTTTGTTTGGTTTAATTAAAGCTGCTTATCCTTGAAATGTTGAGGTGCACAGGGAAAAAGAAGACATATTTATACAAGTTAATGTTCCTAAAACAATGGCGTTTGAACTTACATAATGCAGACAAACTTTTTAAACTCACAAGAGTTTGGTAACATTTGAAGGAATTTCACATGGGAAAAGTATTTCCACGGTAAGGTTCAAACATTAGAATATACTTAGAGATATTCCAAATGATTGAACATGAAACAAATGTCCAAACTTCAAATTTGCTCCAACAAACTTCTGGTGGTTCAGAAAAATTTAGAAGTCTATGATGTGGGAGATTTGTGTGTGTTTGAAAGAAGTGGACAAAGCAAATCGCCTCTAATGGTCTATTAGCTTCTAAGAGTATTTCAGAGCAGAGCATCCTAGATACTGCCTACACCTTTAACAGTCATGTGAGAAATTAGTTATTTTACCTTGAAATAAATGCCACAGAGTGTACACGTTTTGCAACTGACGCATCTAAATGTATTAGGAGGAAAACAACATCTTAGAGGTTAAGGTCTTCCTGCAGCTCTTCAACTTCACACAGAGCTTCCCTGAATTCCAAATTATGAAGTCAATGAGATCTTAATAATGCCTAGAGCCCTACATTTAGACAGTCATTTGGACAGGAAAGAGCTCTGCTACAAGAATAATAATGATATTAAAAAAAAATCTCTGTTCCCTGCTCTTTTTTTTTGCCATTTACTTGACTCTTTGCCCATCCAATTTGTGTCCTTGAAAACGGAGAGAATAAGAAAAATAGATACTAAAGCTATCAATATGTAATTAACAGTGTTAACATGTCTGCTAATTTATACATTATAACCAAGCCTTTCTAGATTAGAATATGAATAACTTGGACATATTGGACATAAAGATGAATAAGAATTCCACTCCTCCTTTAAATCAGCACTTAAGCTCATGTTTTACTGCTTTTATAAGGAAAGGAAGTGGGGATCTCTCAAAACCACCTCCTTAGTACTCAAGAGTTTAAATCCATTCCTTATGCTAAATAAACATCATTTCTTCTGTTTAAAGAGCCAAACTAGAACATTTTGGAACTGTATCATAAATAACCTCATTTTAGGGAAAGGAAATCATTGGTCTATGCCAAAGTAGAACGCAGCATGCCTTCCTCAAAGCAAACACGTAAAGTGTATCAAGTTTTGAATGTATTTTTATGTATCTGTATCAATGACATGCCTCCACTTATAGGAAAGCCCAACGGTTCAGTATTTATTGGAGGATTTCCTTTTTACTCCTGTCCCTCCAATGCCTCCTTACCAACATCTATGGTCCAACCCAATCAGGAGTCTAGTGAGAAATGAACACTGTCGGAGTGGCATCAAACACTTCTACAACGCACAGGAAAAGAAAGCAATGTCAAGAACTCCAAAACAGACTTCAGAAGCCATGACTAAATATTTTAGAATCATAGAATGGTAGGGTTGGAAGAGACTTCCAGGGATCATCTAGTCCAATCCTCCTGCAGAAGCAGGTTCACCTAGATTAGGTGGCATCGGAACATGTCCAGGCGGGTCTCGAAGATCTCCAAGGAAGGAGACTCCACAATTTACTTTCTGATACTTAGAGCTCTAATTTTCTTCAGGAAGGGCAGTGCAGACACACATCAACTATTTTCACAGAATTCTCCCTGGGGATCAATATCTATATAGCATTACTTAGAACAACTTCTGCAGAACAAAATTAAACCTTAAGATGTTCCTATCTGAAACAGATGTTTGAATATTGCTATAAATTACAGGACAACACACTCCTCACTCCGACAGTCACGTTTATCCATGGTAATAATTGTTAATCAAAGGGTTAAGTAGTTGGCAATGACACGACCAACACAAAAAATTCCTTGACAAGCTTCCACCCTCATTCCAATCTCTACCAAAGCGTCAAACGTAATTATAAATTTTCACCAAAGATGTCAGATTCTTATGTTAATCTTTGCACAATCTGACAATGCCATTCTTCAACTTTTATAGATGTGAACAGTTATCACTTTGTTTGTATGTCACCACAGACAACATAATCAATAGTTTTCATATCTTTCTGTTCATACTTTTTGTTCAAACGAATTTTGTGAGTGCTGCTTACTTTTGTTCCACTATGAAACTTGTTACTGCTTGAATAGAAGAGTACTTAATCTCAACAATAAACATTATCATGTATGATAAAGCAGTCAAGAAACAAAAGTTTCCACTTTTTTTTTTCCAGCCTCCATTTTAACATACTCTGTCCTTATCAAATTAATATCTAACAACAGTGACACGAAAGCAACACAATGGATGGCTTTGTTCACTTTAGATGTATTAATTTGAAGCACAAACAGCCTTTCACTCTTTTCCCCTTCATGTTCTGTATTTCTGTAGCAAGGAAATCTTATTCCACCAAACTCAATGCACAAAACTTGTAACTGGAAATAACTGGCTTATAAAAATATTACCTGTTTATCATCAACATCAACCTGATTATCATCAATCATTTCAACAGGATCCACAAACAAATGCATTGCTTGTGTATTGTTTCCATACCCGAACAGCTGCCAGGCAAAGTGGAGAGGCGTTCTTTCTGACCTGTCACTCGGGTGAAAAGTACCATGTGGGCACACACTGAGCACTTCTTTGCAGTTCTACAGCAAAACTCCTCCAAGATTTGAGCACAACCTGCAAAATTGCTCCATACCAGAAACAGACACTGATAGAATTTCACAAAAACTGCAAATGACACTTGTTGGAAGAGTGCAGGATACTGGCTCCTGTGAAGTTCAACTTGACCCTTGGTGTGCCTACTCATACCTATTCTCACGCATGCTATGAAGCACCAAGGCTTTAAAATAAGATCTCTTTTTCATCAGTCACCAGGGTGCAAAACAAATGTAAAGAGGGGGATAAATTTCTTGCTGGCAGAGGCCTTACATTAGCTTTTACAAATGAGCACTGCTGCACCAACAGTGAGAGCAGCCCTGAGTTTGCAATGTTTGCCAAACTTGAGTTTAGAAATTGACTTACTTGACACGTAGTGTGATGGGAAGTTTCCCTCTGAGGCACCAAATCAGACAAAACCGTTCCCGTAGAAAGAATTTATTCTGAATATTATGATTTAGTGGAAGTTTTAGGCTTTAGCTTGACCAAATGAGTACTTCAGACACTTAATACCCAACAAAGTGAATCAAGATTGTCTACTACAAGTATCAAATTGATTTCTTCCAGTGTGAACTAGAACCAGAGTCTGCTTCATCCACACCTTCCTAGCTTAAAAGTGATATACATAATTACAAGAGAGTATGTTTAAGTCACTTAATTGCTAGGTTTAGCTGAAAATCATTACTATTACTTATTAGAAACTGCAGCCCAGGCTCAGGCTGCAGAAAAAGCAGATTTCAGAGGCTGCATTGGAGCACAGCCATACTTCAGGATAAGTACTTCAGGTCTCTTCTGACCCTATTTACTCCTGTCAAATTGCATTCAGATGCACAGGAGTTGCAGAAGTGATCCTGTGAAGTTGTTTTTCTGGCACCTACTCTCCACAACGATGACTGGCTCCATATCCCGTACCCTGCCATAACCTCGTCCACTCTCACCTCAGAGCAGAGGAACCTTAGAATATTCCTTGTGAGTAATAGTCCTTGGAAGATATTCAACAATTTCAAGACTGTATGATATATTTTAGAATTCAGATATTTAATAGCACTGATGACTAGCAATTTTCCACAATTACCATCACAATCACTCTATGTTCTGAGAAGAGGATACAGATGACAAGGAGCTGTTTGAGAAATTAAACTTTTATAAAACATCTTTTGGATGTCTGGCATTTTGATAGAGGAATACTTTGTCTGCTTTTCTGATTGCCTGTTACAATTTTGTATTTGCCTTTGGATATTCTTCTTGTGGCAAAAAGAGTATGTTCTGAGGAGATTTGTACCTCGTTCTTACTTGCAGTGAATTATGTATCTCTTCAAGGATCATGCTCTCTCAAATGAGCATCCAAGCCTGTTAAAAGAGTCTGCCAACATACTGTGAAGATCTGGGAAATGGCACACTCTCACAAATGCCAGATGTAATTCTGCCCACAAGAAAAGTCAGATGGATTCCTCCAATAAATTCCTACTTCTCTTTCCTGCCTCTTGGTTGATATATGATACTTCTGCAGATGTATCCAATTTTATTAAAATTTGTCCCATCAACTCCATTCTGAAAGGGGAATTTTCCAATTCACCCTGAGTTTGTGCACATTTTGTGATAAGCTGTTCCTAAACACCTAAGTTTTGTTTCACGGTACATGTCCGGTCAGATAATCTTCAGTGTTTGTGACTGTAAAACACAGCTGTATTTCCCCTCAAAGTGCTTGGATATTTGGGCTCCCATTTCAGTACATTTTTCAGTTAGCAATGAAACTGGAATGATCATGTCCAATTTGGCTGAGTGTGAAAATCATCATCGCTAGCAGTGGAGTTCAAACACCAAAACCTCCCCCGGGACTACATGCAAGACACAAAGATCTCATCACAGTTAGCTTTCAAAATCCTAGCAGGAGCTTTGCTAAAGAACTGAACTCTAAGAACAACATTCTTTAGTGTTTATAGCTTTATACTGTAAGCTTTTCCTAAGTGAGTGGCCGATAATGTACTTCAAACTATGGAGATAGTGGTAAACCTGTTCTTAAATATGTCACTCAATTCCTCCATTCCAAAGGCATACCTAATGTTAAAAAGTATATAGAAAACTCGGTTGAAAGCCAACACAGTTGTTTATGGTCTTAGCTGAGTTCGATACTAATAAAACTCTGAACTATTCTGAAAAATACTTGTCCTGAAAATCACCATCTAGTAGAAAAAGTATCGATTGGAAAGGGGAAAAAAAGTACCAATGCAAAGTAATTTTTAAATCACTTTTTAAATGTGCATTCCCTGTGAATTTAAACACACTCGTTTACAAGTGGTTACACACACTGAGAGAACAACTGCAGCTGCTGCACAGTCATGATTTTCCTAAGGAGACATATTGGGGAGGCTAGGTCAACATTTTTTCAATTAGGAAGTATTAAGACTTGGCATTGAGTTAATACTGAACAATCTTGCCCTGAATCACTGATACATTTAGAGCCTGATGAAATAACTCCACGGAAATAAGGCTGCACAACAAAATGCAGGTATATAAACACGCTGGTTGTTCTGCAACGCTTCATGGACAGAAAAGAAACTAATTCAACTTGTCTTTGTGTAGTACAGAGTAGAAAAGTGGATGCTTTGTTTCCAAAAACGACATTTTGGGCATTATGCCTGAATTAGGATTCTGAAGATACTGTCCAACAGCCATCCTCTTGCTCCCAGTCACTCATTCTGTTGCTAGTGCCTGCAGAGACCAATCATCTAGAATGTCCTTTTAGTAGGTTTTTGTATTCCACTTTCTTCCTTCTCAACTGAGACATTATAGTTTGATTTAACTCACAGTTAAGAGAGCACAGAGGGCAGAATCCATGATGCTCATTGGGAGCTCCTTTGTATTTTGGGATACAGAAGGGAAAACGACGTGTGAGAAACGGAGGGATAAATTTTAACACGAGTGTGAAAATGAATGGAGGTGACTGCTTTTGTCACTGTGGAGGCACAGCTGGCCTTGTCAAACATAGGTCTTGGTCTGCATATGAAATGAACATACACGGAAAACTTCATTAATAAGGAGAATTAATTAATTCAAGACGATAACACACCTTGGATCTAAATCAGACGCTGCTCAAGGGCACACTGGGGATCACTAGCTATTGTTACATGAGTGTCCTTCTCACATGAGAAAACAAGAGTGAAGGTTCTATGCATTTCAGTTCTTGCACAAAACTATCCAAAAGCATACTGAGGTTTCCCATAGAAACAGAAAACCTCTAAAAGGGGCCTTCAAAGTTGGCAAAAATCAGCAAATTTAATCTATCCACTTTCTTTTGACCTTTAAACCTGACCTGGGGAAAAAAAAAAGTGTTCGGCAACATAAATTTGATCTCCAAAGGCCTGCTGCAGATCTCATTTTCTGCTGGTTTTCCATTAGGCATTTATGGGACTTGCTGGTGTTACAGGGGACTAGTAAAATGTCGAAGTAATCCTGCAGTTCCTGTGTATGAATTCAGCTTTTCCCTATGAGATGATAACATTTTTCCCCCCTCCCTCCCGACAAGGCTTTTTCAAATACTGGAGTATAAGACTAATACCATAGGTGTGATGCTCTTTTTTTTCTCATTTGGTAACATTAACCAGATCTGGCAGTTCAAGTGTTGAAACAAAAGAATTCTTTTCTGAGCCAATAAGGTGGCTTGGTGCACATCTGCACTAATTGAAATCACAGCGTGGCTTCTCAGGGTAGGAACTGTATCCAAAGCATACAGAGGATTTGAAGATCTCGGGTGTGTGTTTGTACATTCTCTTAAGTGCAGAGGAAAAGCAGCTGCTTCCATTTGTGTCACATGTGCCTCAATATACCAGTGACATAACGTGCAACTCGGCGAGCTAGAGGTTTGCCAACTGTTTTTAACACAGAAAAGGAAAGGTAGGGCACAGAAGGCAAAACAATAGAGAAGAATTTATGATGAAGACATCTAATTCTGAAGTAGCATATGCTACAATTTATGCGGCAAGTCATGAGGATTAGAGCTACATAATAAAAATAATCCATTACTACATCACCCTGCTCTTTCATCCACTGATACTGGCCCTTGATTCTTTCCAAGTTCACCTTTCCTGACTTTTTTTTTTTCATGCTGCACTGTTTTCCCATAATATGACCATCAACTTGCAACCCAAATTCACTTTCCACTCCTTTTATGCTACAGTAAACCTTTGATGCAAGTTTGCATCACCGAGGCATAATCAAAGTCTCTAAAACATTTTTCACAACTCTGAAAACCTAAGTATCTGGTTTTGCTTCATAATTAAAACCTCTGCCTCTAGCCTATTTCCAGGTAACCACTGTGAAACATATTTTTGGGCTGATGGTGGAAGGATCATCTTGCCTCCCCCCCACCTCTCTGTTCAAGTGCTGACTTCTTCTGTCCAAGCTAAGACTCACACTTCCAAATGACATTCTTAATTTCAGTATTTTTTAGGACTTCATTTTAATTCTTCTAATAGTTTCTGCTTAAGATTTCCTTTACTTTTTAGTACCACACTTTAAACTGAACAAGCCTCACCTTATTCCAACCGATCTTGATAAATCATTTCCATTCCATCTCTAATCAGATGACTTTCCATTCATCATCTTTTTGACTACAACAAGTATTTGGTACTTGTCTCCTTTTCCAGGCTTTCACACTCATTCTAAACCAGATTATCTGAAAGCAATAACCACTCATTACTTCACTTTTTCAAAAGTTAGCCATCTGCTTTTGTCCCATTCTTACCCTAAGCCTGTCCTTTTCCAGGCCTGCTATAGAACTTGAAGTGCTGGAGGTTCTGGGATACTAAGACCAGCATCACCTCTGTGGTCTTATTTCCATGTGCTTTCTCAACTGCAGGCTCTGAAACAGGAAATATTTATTGGAGTAGCACTCCAATGATCTGTTATTAAGGGTTCAAAGCACTACAATTAAGATTGTTGACAGGTTAGAGAGAAGGTTTCAGGGGCATACTCTCATGATACTGACTAATCCTCTGTCCACTCTGTGCAACTGCAGTAAAACAAGAAATGAAGGTGGGATAGCTCCAATATTTCTGTTAAACAGCAAAAAGAAAATCAATGATTACTGACCGATGATTTGATCCTGGGACATCATAAATGCATTTCCATTCAAGCATTAACTACTGCACAGAAGAGGGATGTATAACAAAGTCAATTAGGATCCTGACATTCTCATAAGAGAAGTAACATTCGGTTCAATCAATGACTGATTTTTTTTGTGTCAACACAAACAAACAAAGATTGTGGCTGCAGATAATCCTATATGTTCCTCCGAAGAAAAAAAAGGCATATAATTAAAGGTGCTAGTTTCCACATCAAATTCCACTTTGGATGTGGTTAAATTCCAACTTGGTTAAGTATTTCCTGTCTATTTAATTTTATCCTGTAGATCCAGCTGCACATAGTTATTCCATGCTTCCTGCCCTAAACTATCACATAGTGCCGTTGTGAGTCATTAAGCAGCTTCATTCTTTTTGATTCTTTATATGATGTATTAATTGTGTCATCCAGCAAGTGCTTTGAGGCTGTCTGAGAAGCTACCAGAGATGTCAGGTTATATAGCTTTAAGAAATAACACGTAGCACAAACTTTTTAACCCCCCCAACTTTTAAAAGTTAATGTAAGTCAACTAAGAATTGGTAGGTTTTGGCAAATTCAGCAGAGTCCGCTGAAAAATAAAAGCCAAAGAAAAATTAATTCCAGAACCCATTTTTCAGCAGTTACTTCATTTACCTCATAAACAGGCTGCAGTTTCAATGGTGGCATGAGGATAAAGGAAACCAAAAGCAAGGACATTTAGAAATCATTACACACAATTAAAAAAAAAAACACTGAGAAATGTATTTTTCTGTATTCCCTCTCCTTCATTTCTTTGCATTAAATAAAATGTAGGTGGCAAAAACAGAAGTATGCCTTGTCAATCACTCAGTAATACCCCAGCACTAACAGCTCACAAAGGATCAGAGAAATTGACTCCTCAGATAACACCTGGTCTAAAAGCCTTAAAAGCATTTAAAAACACTGATCAATATATAAAACCGAACCATATACAATCCCCAAAGGGAACCAAGTCACTTCTGTTCTACAGTCAGAGGTAGAAATAAAAGCCTGCGCCTGTCAAAGAACTTCCTCCCAGCTCCCACAGACTTTGGCAAACCTAGATGGTTGCTACTTACATGGGGGGGTTTTAATTTGAGATTCATTCAAATAATCTAGTATCAATTGCTCATATTTTTCTTCTGTTCCCTCAGTTGATCACCACAAGACCTCTGTGAACTGAACTCAGAAACCAGAGTAAGCTCTGCTACACCAGCATCCATCAGCTGCCTCAATCTCACCCTTCCCAAAGGCTGCCAGGGTTTTTACAGTGAAGCCCTCAATGTGCATCATCTCTAGCCACACAGTTTGCTGACTGGCACATGGTTCTTTCGGGGTAATGAAACCAGCATGGATGGAACTTGAGCAGAACGCTTCCTCCTGCCTTTGACTGCTCATTAAAAACAAACTCTTCTTAGTTCAACTAAGCTGTCTAAACTACAGCTGAAATCATAATCAGTTGTACTAAGGCAGTAAGAATTCTGCATGAGAGTTTTATCTGAGCAAACACTAGTTGGTAGCTACCTTTTCCTCTGGTTAACCAACAGGAATAGTGAACTTCTCATTCTCTCATTCTAAAAAAATAGACAAGGCCCATCTACACAGCATTGCAATTTTCTCAAGAAACCTTGTTATAACATCACTTTTCTTTGGCTTTGTTAACAAATCTAGATTTGGTATTTCAAGTGGGTTTGAACCAAATGTGTGTTCTTAAGCAAGTTGGTGCTTACTATGTCTCAAAACCAAGACAAATACACATGATGCTACCTGTGGTACTACATTTCAAAAGGCCTCAAATGGACTGACCCACTTTCTACTGATACCAGAGACAACACTTCAGCAAGACAAAGTGTATTAATGCTGTACAGGGTTTAAAGTCTGCAAAGACTTGTTCCAATCCCTTCAGCATGTTTCAGACTAATGGCTGACAACGCTGAAAGCACTATTGGTTTTACAGTGCAGATCAATGGCTACAGGCATTGAACTGCTTCCCTTGACTTGCTTCATACAAACTGCAAGTTGCTCGAAAACAATGGTAATGGCAAACTGAGTAAACATAATTTCTCCTTCATTTACTCTTCTGTAGATCACAGTACTTGATTATCAACAAAGTTCTTCCTCTCTTGAGGAGGAAAAAGAGAGCTTAATAACATCAGAAGCTGCAAACATGTAGATACATGCGAAGGAATCCATGAATGTAAAACCACCTAGACACACAGAGATACACACAGGGAGACACAAGCTAAGTTACTTTCACATTGAACCTCAAATCACTTTTACAGTACCATACACATGATACTTTACAACAGGGTAACTTGAAAAACACAAACCCTAGTTTAATCTTTCTAAATGTATTTGCTGATGTAAAGGAAACACGACCAAACAATGAGCCTCCATTCAGCAGTGGAAACACACAAGTGATACTGGCTGTTTTATTAAAATAACATGTGAAAGATGTATTACAGATTGAACTTCCTTTTGGAAATTTTAGCTGCCCTGGGAGACAACACAGTCTATAATATTTCTTACTAAGAATATCCATAATAGTTTCAGAAAGGTCTTAAAAATCAAATCTAAAATATATATGAAATATGTGTTTTCCAGGAGGTTTCTCCCCCCACCTCCATCTTTTTGTCATGAGTTCTAAAATGCCAATTTCAGTGTTTTAATATTTAATTCACTTCAGTTAGTCTTTTCACCCTTTGCCTTGCAGAATATGGGAGAGAAAGGTTGAAAAGTTAAAGAAAGAGGGAATTTATCTAATTAAAATGAAATCTTTTAATGATGTTATGAAACCACTCAGAGCAATGTTTTAGATTTGCTGCTGCTGTTGTTTGAAGCTGTGGTGTTAAAAATGCCCTGGTTAGAGTTACAGAGTGTTCTAAAAAACTGTGAGGAATTTATGTAGGATTTAAAACAGACACATGCTTTTAAAGTCGAGAACCTTCAAATACTACAGCTAATCCACACAATAATTCAACAACCAACCCGTGCTCAAATTCCTAACAGATACCATATGCAACCTGTAATAAAAACTGCATCGAGGTATTTCAGGCAATGGGGTAATTTCATTTTCCACTTAAGAGCCCTATTTACTTTTAATTAACAAAATAGCATAAGGTGCATGAAAGCTCCTCCACCATTTGGCATACAATACTTATTCTGAAATGGGTCCTGAAGATATTTTAGTGTCTAAGGAGATTGGGTTATTCATTAGAGGCACTACAATCAAATTAGCTGTCACTTATGGAAATATGCTTGACAAGCATACACCACAACGATACTTTCTGCCTTTGCCTTTTCTGTAACTACAACAAGAAAGAGAGACCAAAGTGACCCATCTGCTTCAGAAGTAGCAATGGTGTAAGTTAAAAAAGGAAGAAGAAAAGCAACCTCCAGAGTTCAACACCGTTTATCTTCTTATGGAAAATGATGCTTTGACAACACAGGAACAAACTGTAAGGGGACGTTCAAGTTAAAGGTTTATCCTTCATCTTTTTCCTTCAGCACCCTCCTCTTCCCTGAGGATTACACATCTTCTGGATTTGTACTTTCTCACAGGAATAACTGTGGTGATAAAGCTGGACCCGAATTCTTGTAGTAGATAGAAAAATAAAATGTACTTCATACAACTATCCGGACATAATTCCTCCTTTGACTGTCTCTTTGGTTAAGCAATATATTTAGCTGGCTAAATAATTAGGCCACTGCTAAATGTGAAGATTTTTCAAATGTGAATCTAATTAGCCTAAGTAAAGAAGGTATTTCATGGGAAATTATTTTTTTTTGCCTTCAAGGAGATGATTCTACACTCAGTGAAATTGTGTCATCTTATTAACACGAAGCTTGTCTGGTACAGGTCCTGAATGATTTACTCTTGTACTCTGTTCCAAATTACAGATTCCATAGCTCCTGAACACCAGCGATATTTACCCAGCCTCTCAGCACTTGTATGAAAATGCTTTACACTGTAGATGCAAAAAATCTGTCAGTGTTAATATTTTCTTAGAAAAATAAAATTCAACAAACCATCCCATTACATCAAATAAAAATCTTCTTCACATGAAGGAATTAACTGTTTAACATCACGATGGGAACAGGATGCTCTCAAGTGAGGAGATTCAACTTCACGTCACTGAAGTCTGTAACTGCTGACAGACACACACTATCAGGGTATCAGAGAAGAAAGACCTTTTCTTCCCCAATTTCCTTTAAATATTAAAGAACATCTGAGCAGTGTCAGATATAGGGTGTTTAGTTTGATGGATTTTTGCCCTTACCTACTACGATAGGTTTTGTTTTGCAGATATGAGCAGTTGGAAAGATTTGAACATATGATTGGGCATAGCAGCCCTTTACTCTATCAATAGATGACAATTCAACAGCATGTACCTATTAAATCAACACAGCATGCTCTAAACAAAGTATTTACTCTTCCATAAAACACCAAGGGCTTTGTAATTCCTAAAGAGAAAACAGCAAGGTGACAACACCAGCCCAGAGAGCAAAAAGCATCCCATCTGGCACTGTCCACTCAAGGTAATCCTAATATTTTTCAACAACATAGATACCCACTCCTGGGAGTACAGGAAAAAAAAAACCATGAGGAAAAAAAGAAGAGTAAATAAATACCATGATAGAAAAAAAGAGATAATTTACTCTGATTAAAGCACTTCATTCCACGGCCTGAATTTTAGATGTTATTTCTATTTCTGACCCGCCCCATTCACAAAGCCTTTTGAGACTGTAGTGTATCATCTTCGTACTAAATCTTCTACAAACTTTGACAATTTATTAGTGTTCACTGAGACTATGATCAGTCTGTCTTGATAAGTCTGTCTGGTGTTCACACCTAACACATCTTAAATGATTTTGCACATGAGGCTGTACTTCAGCTATGAATTTCCTTTCCAATGAGTTTGCTGCTTTCAGGTTTGCATCAACCCCTTTCTGAAATGGTGAATGCAACCCTCAACAAGAAAGCACAGTACAGCAGCACAAACTAATACGGACTTACCTATGCTTGGCATGGTTAAACAGATTCATTTCCATTTATAGCATCTGGAACTGTCTTTTATAGGCAGATGCATGCTTGTGATTTGGGCCAACCAGCTGCCAGATCAGTAAGAAACCAAGAGCTGGGAAAGTTACGTAAGTGCAGCACTGAGCCCATGTCAGTTAATAAGTGAATCTCAGCAAAAAGGTACATTAAGACAGGCTTGGTGCTGAATAGAATATGGCCTTTGGGCATATCAGAATGTGGCATAATAAACTTGCATCTGCTTGGAGTACAAAGAGCGAATGTGTGTCTACTTAGTGGGGCAGATATTCCTTTTGTTCACTGGAGATTACGGATAATGGACGGTAATCGGTTGTTCTACAGTGCACATTCTGTATTTTTCACCATTATGCACTCAGCTTCCCCACCCTGTAACACTCTCCACAATCAAAGAATCTTTCTCAAGTTGCAGAATGCAAAGCTTCCAAGATGAGGGAAACCACCATCAAAACCATCACAGATAACCTTGATCCTGTTCTTTTTGCACATGGGATATTATCATCATTACCACACATTCGAGCTTTCTGAGGAAGCTTTGTGTGAAACAGCCGCTTACTTCCCAGAATCACCTCCTCATTTAGTGCAGAAAATTAACCAGGGTGGGAAACTTTTTTATGTAGCTTCTGTTATGATTTTGGGGAATAAAATTCAAATAACTGCATCATTTCAAACACCATCAGCTATAGTTAATTTACTTTTACGACTGTCACTTCTCCCTTAATGAAACATAAGATCTCTCAGCATTGCATTAAATCCTTGCAATGTGAAGCTGTCTGAAACCTCAGCATATGCTCACCTTTCACCAAAATATTCCACCATTTTCAGTCATTCAGGTACTGTTACAACCTTGGATTCATTCTTTATTCTGCCCCTCACTGATAAGATATTTACCTGTGTAAACAGCTACAAGAAGTTCAGAGTAAATATTCAGAGTATTTTTTTCCAAGGAAACTAGATCCCCTACCTGAGTGTCTTGAGAAGTTCAATAACTCCCTCTTTGCATGAGATTGTAACAATGAGATATCTTATATTTTGAACCCAGATGACACTACTTGATGATCTGTATAAGCAGCAGCAAAAGAGAGCGTGAAACTGCAGAGCCTTTCTGGCTTTTCTAATATTTAAAGATGGCACTCCTTTATGTATGGCTTGTTACAGAAAGAGCCACCCAACCCTCTGTAACATGCTTATTGGATTAAATAATACTGGCTGTAACACACCCAAGTCCTAAAATATCTCTGGAACAGAAGAATTAGGGGAAAAAAAAAAAACCCTTTCTGAATAAAAGTACTTTGAAACAAAATGTACAAATCAACTCCTATCCTAACGCTGGATTCTTGAAATACTTTAAATGAGATAAATGTATTTAGTAAGTTTCCCTTTATTATCTTTGTATTAAAAAAAAAGAAAAACCAGAATTACTTTTTGGAGCAGAAAATAGAGAATTTCTCATTCTTACAAATGAAGCTTTCCAATTAAAGCATTTCTAAATTGGTGCTCAATTCTAAGTTTGAAAGCTGTGTTTTATGTATATATATATAATATAAACTGCTCAATGAAATGGTGCTTTGTCCTTCTCCTGAAGTTGTTTTATGAACAGATGAAGCAAAAATCATCGTCAAGTGATGAAGTAATTTCCAAAAGCAAAATTATTGACTTCAACTGAGATGCCTTCTAAAGGTTTTTAATTGCCCTAAATTTGTGAAAAACTACCCAGGAGATCAACAAATTCATATCAATGAACTGCATTATACTATTGAGAGAACCCTTGGCCTCAAGCCAGGGGAGAACAAATAGAAGGGACTATTTTCACTTGGCTGCAAATTATCAAGAAGCTAAGGAAAAGCTATGGAGTTGAAGTGACATGTTTGTATGGTGGGAAAAAGATCAAATATTGATCGTCCAAGCTGAGGTAATTAGAGCGGTTGTCAAGGAGATGGGATGCATGTCGTTAGCCCTCCAGAAATGCATCTTTGTTTTATATTGAGTGAATTAGCTGTTCAGCACTTGGCAGTGATTTTTTTTTCCCTTTTCTTTCTTTAAAAGGCTATGCACCATTCAGTAGCAACATATTCCTGCAATTCCATGTCTGAAAAAAATAAACATTTACAAATAGGCTCTCAAAGGTTATTCCACAGATTGGAAGCTTTTCTACACAGACTTTTATGGATTTTTGGTAAAATGGAGTTGTGAAACATGCACCTAACCTATGCTTTAAGGCTTATACCAGTGTAAAACACCAGACTGTAAACAGAGAGCAAGACACATGGCACGGGAATGAAGTGCCTGCTGTTTTATTAAAACTCTTCAACCTTGCCCTAGGTAGTAAGTCCTTGCAGATTAATGTCAGCTCACTGGGGAATGGAAGCTCACACCACCACGGACACCACAGAGACCCATCTGCTGGAGCTGGTGCCACTCATGCATTTCATTCGGCAGCTGACTGCTGCTGCTGCTGCCCTAAGAGCCCTGCCTGGATCTCCTGCCTGGAGATCTCACTGTGTGTCTCCCCCTGTCTTCCAGCACCCCAAGCGCAAAAGAGCTGACAGCAGCTCTGGCTCATGCTTTGTCAGCAATCTGGCCAGGACACTGAGTGAATGAATGTCAGCACAGCACATGGCATCTTCTAGAAATATGTGACTGTGCAACGTTACCAGATTTCCCAGAAGGACGTGGACCAGACCACTAACAGTTTCACCCCTGCACACTGGAGATACTCCAGTTGTACAACCTACATCTGTAAGAACAAGCAGAACGATTGCTGATAGGACACGTAACCTTTGGGACAACCGCTGCATGTGTCAAGTCTAATCTCACATAAATAACTGATGTTTCTGTTAAGACATTTAATAAGTATCTTTACCTACTAGACTAGTGGCAAAAAAAGCCCCTCAACCAAAAAAAAACCCACAAATCAGTTCTCCAAATGGTAACATAAAGGCAGGATGTAAAAGCCCCTCAATCCACAACTGTAAAAGGCGCCCAGGAAAAACAACCCATCTGATAGCTAAGAACTTGTAACAGGAAATTTATGTCCTTTCTCAGGAATTCCTTCAATGTCATACAAGTATTTAAGTGGTTTCATACTTCCAATTATATGGCTATGCTCAGTAGTGTATAGTTTTGTCAAACTTCCCATTTGGGACAAAATTTGTCAGTGTGGGATGCCCTCTTTAACCTAAGACAATAATTTTTCCAGGCAATTTTAAGCAGAGGAACGAAAGGAAAGGCATGCAGTAGCTCTGACTTGAATTGAGTTCTCCACAGGATGACAAACATAGGAGGACTATGTTTTATCCTAATGTGAGGCCAAAGTATTTTTTAAGCCAGTAAAGCCTGAGAGAATTTTTATTAAGTCCAGCAACTTTTTTTTCCAAAGAGAAATTAAATTCTGCAGAGCTATCTTTGAGACATTTATCTCACAAAATTCTAGCCTGGAAAGAGAGAATACACCAAACAGCCACCTTTCTGCAGGATACTGAACTAGGGCTTGTTTCTGTACCTTGATAACCCCAGAGTTTTCTTTTTAATTACTTAAAGTTTCACTACTAAGCACTGATTTGTTATCTTTTTCCTTATAACAGAACATTTTCATACAGTTTTCAGAAATTCTGGGTTCTTTTCAACGAAGAAAAAACAAAATACAGCTGCTCAACCCAGCAATAAAACAATCTGAGCGTATTAAACCTGTAATGAAATAGCCTGTCTTTACTGCTCTGCCATGTGTCTAGCTTATTCCAGGTAATTCAATCAAAAGAACTAGCTTTAAAAGAAGCAGGCCAGGTCTCAGAGTTGATACTTTTTCACAAGACCCTGTTCCTTTTAAGTAGATCTGTACAGAATGCAGAAATCTTTTGCTTCCTTTGGTCATTTACTCTTCCCTACACAGAAGCCGATTCCTGGAATTTCTGTTTACTGGAAAAGGAACTCATTATAACCATTTAGTTCAAATACTGCCCTTCTGATGAAAGGCTAAACCTAACTCCAGTACAATGCTCCATCAGTTTAGATGCCATGGGGCTCCATGACATGGCAATGCTCTACAACGACCCACTAAGCCATTAGAGCCGAGACTGAGGGACAAGCAGCCAACAGGCTGCACGTTGTCTCTGAAAATATTCAGGTGTCTATTTCACATCTACGTTCCTGTTGTATCCAGACTGAAATCGTGGTAATTTCCCTTCTTTCTACTATTAGAATTTGGTTGGAAACACAATGGTATCAAAGTAAAAGCTATCCCCTAGACCGTCAAAAATTGCCCAGAATGTATTCTTGTTCAGATTGTCACAGATTCATTCCCTTATGGCTTATAGAAAAGATACTCATTTGTCATTACAGTAACGACTTCTTCAGTTCCTCCTAATGGAAGCTCAAATTTGACATACCATGAAAACTGACAGAAAAACAACCCAGAAGACCATGCAAACTACTAACTCAATAACCATTGAGCACAGCTTTGATATTCTACTCACTCATATCATGTACTTGGTCAATACTTGTCATATATAAAAGCACAATGACTCAGGGCAGTTTTGTTCTGCTAAGACAGTATTTTTACCCAGTATACTGTAAGGTGGTAGTTATCCTTTAACAGGTGTCATGTAGTAGCTAAAGAGCCATATCACAAAGAATATTGTCTGGATACAGTCAGCTAAACGTTGAAAGATGCTGAATTTTTAATGTAAAGCAACTGTGTATTTACTATACTGCTATCTTGATCAATAATTAAAGTGTCCTTGTCAGAATACATGAATAAGAGACATGCTTTCAAATCTCTTCATTTATTATGTTTGTTTGCTTGCTTAATCCAAAACATGATCATATTTACTTATTAGTGAAGCTGAGAGTTTCAATTGCACAGTAAATACCACACATTGTGTTTGGCATAATCAGACCTTTAGAACCACACAGTACTTCTGTTTCAGTACCAATACTGAAATTATGATTCCTCTTACAGCATGAGCCAATTTTTGGCCAACAAAATGTTGTTTCAATAACAAGCAGCTCTTTTACTCACTGTGGGCACATGGCAGTTGGCCTCTGAATAGGAAGAAGAAAAAGGCAGAGTTTTCCCCTTTGTATCCTGCTCACAATAGTCGATCTTTAATCTCATGTGTTAAAATCTGCAGCAACCTCACAAACCTCTCCAAAAATAAAGAAAGCCCAGCAATGGGCTACATCTCAATCTGCTTAGCAGCAAGGCCAGTTCAACAGCTGTAGAAGAGCAATCGTAAGATGGCATGCACTGCCCTTTAGTGGTTGTAGAAATCCTCCCATGAAGTACACAACTGCTGGTTTGGCACAGGGAGGAGCATCCCTTAATTGGGCCTTCAGGAAAACCTCCATTACATTTTCCCCAAAGCTAGAGATACCAGTAGCTTGCATATCTCAACATGAAAAATACTAGTCTCACTTCAAAGTAACAAATAATTCAACAGGACATTAGCTTTATGGGATACGTTGTCTAAATGTGCCGTGGTTTCTCACTGCCCAAAAGCCAGAGCAGGATAAAAAAGGAGTTGGCTTGAGAAGACAAGAAAAGACAAAAATGAATGTGGGCCATGACATTCAGTGGAAAACTTGGAGCACCTAAAGAATACCAAGGAGTTAAAATTATATAAGCTTTAAGTTATTTGGGCTGCTTTCCAAAAAGTATGACTTCCAATACTTGAGAGTGCAAGCCAGATTTCATTTCTGGCTTTATCTAACGATGCTGTAATCCTTCAGTTCAGTTGAACTGGAGATTCTCACCCGCTATCAAGAGGTGGAACAACACAAGTGTGTTATAAACTGCAGCAACATTAATCTGCAAATTGATGAGAGTGAAATCAATAGTGTCCTGTGTGTTGCCCTTACGCAAGTTCTGATGGCTGCTGCAAATAACCCAGCACTGATAAAAGCCTCATTTCTTTTGCTAACAACATATTAAACATAATAAAGTCATAGTAATATGGATTTAAAGTACATGTTAAGGATAGTCGTATGACCAGAAAACAAAGTCTGCACTGACTTTCTCTACAAGCACTTCAAAGTCCAAGAATACCAAACCAAAACCTTTCCCAGAGCAAACGTATCCTGAGGTAAAAATAAGCGTTGTTCCTCATATCTGAAACATTGTCGTCAAAATTGCCATCACACTTTTGTTATAACAATGAAAAGACTGAAATTACAAGCAAAACAAGTAGTGAACTACATAATGTAAATGTGAGGGACTCCAGACAGAAGAGAAAGATGAGTAGACCCTTGCACAAGCACGTAATACTTCTGTACTCTTGCTTATATGGCCAATAGTTCTTGAATATGACATGTATCATACAATCATCTCCTCTTTGATTCATTGTTCAATGAGCAAGTCTCAGCCTTGGGACAGCAAAGCAGCATTTTCATTTTTAACAGTGTTACATATAATTGGACTCATACAGAACATTTTCTTGGAAGATGTCCCGAATTTATTGTGAAGGATAATTCATAGTTTCCTTTCTGAACACATCACAATCATAACGGGGCCCAATGGGACCCAGGGGTATTCCATATATATAACTACTAGTGAATACAAATGGAAACACTGGGCTGAAACTGTTATCCCTGGGGCAAATCGTCAACAACAAGGCAAATAACACTAATACTTTGTGCTTATAACAGAAGCTGAGAAGATTTTACAAGTGTTATTGAATCAAACCAAACAGCAAGATTTCAAGCCAAGGTTCTGAGGAAAATTCAAGCTGCACAATCACAAATCAAGGCCTTTTGCATGACTCCAGACTCAGGATATTCATCTGGAAAACAAACTTTCTCTCACTCCCTCTCTTCCTCCTAACAGTACTGGATAGAACAACTACATTACATGTGTAATTAAGACTCATATTAGTTACTTGCTTCCAGCTTTGTCACCTTTCTCACAATATGGCACTGAATATTCAGTCACATTAAAAGTATCACTACCACACCATTCGTTTACTATTATAATGGGACAGCTATCCTGAGGAGGGAATAGATTTCATTGAAATTTTTAGAGCTGTCAGATACCAGAGTGGGCTTGTGTAAAATTGTCAGGGTCTAACCCTAGACCATGATGACACATGGGAAGAACTGAAGTGAGTCAGATGGTCAGGGTATGAACATGAAAGCTCGCCTGTTACAACAGTGGTAATAACAGCAAACCTTTCATGAAACATTGTCAGCATCCAGAAAATAAAAGCTGAGAAGGAGAAACTCTTCTACTTCAGCCAGCAGTATTTTTTTCACAAGAGAAACCTAAGACTATACTAATAAGCTAAGCTTCTTAGTCACGAGGTAAGAAGTATAGCACAAACAAGTGTGGATGAAATATCTTGCCATGGCTTTTTCAATTGCATGGCATTTTCTGATATCTACTACACAAAGCCAGCCCAGAGATATCAACTGAAAATGACTGAAGAATAGGCATTGAAAGGATCCTGTTGAATAAGAATGAAACTGCTTGCCACTCTTACAAAACTGAATAGGAAAAAATATAGATCAGGTTGATTGTTTTCCTATTTAAAGAAAACAGTGGGCACTCAAGTCATCTGCATCTGAAGGATGAAGGTGTGTAAGTTATTAGGATGAAGATCTTCATTTAGAGTTCTAAGAAACTGCGTTTGTTTTTCAATTACATTTTAGTAGCTTAAGCCACTAAATCAGTTCCTTATGTGCAGAACAATCAAGAGTTGATTTTGCTCAAGTTAAATAAGGCTTTGTCCAGTGCACAGGCTGTAAGGCATATTTTGTACGCTCACTCTTAAAGGTAAAATGTACACAGCTTTTTTTTCTGTTCTCTTAAGGAACTGTTCATAAACAGACACCATTTTGCTAAGTACACACTGGGATTACTTCTTACTCATTACAAAACATATTAAGTTGCACAAAGAATTCACTAACGTACTTATGAGCACAGTATTATCTACCTTTGCTATAAACGGGCTGCTCTTTCTGAATCTGTCTTACAGCATCTTCCTTAACCTGAAAATACACAGGAGGAATTACAGCATGGGATTCTCTCACACAAATGAGGTGGGAAATCTTCCCCTCCCACATCCCAAGTTTCATTCAGTATTAGATAGAGTGAAAGGAGCAGGTTACAATGACACAGTTAACAATTAATTTTAGTCAATTTAAGGGTAATTACTCTGCAATCATCACTTATTTACAAACATGCAAACGTTTGCTTCAGCTATGGAATTAATCATAAAACCACATAAGGTAGTTAATATTGTAATTAAGTATAGATTTATTAATGACACGTAACACTTGTAACTAATTAATGCACACAGTTAATCATTAAGTATCTTGCTAAGTGCTTATTATGGTGTCTCCCTACTAATCCATGGACAGCTGATAGTTCCCTTTGTCATCTGCCTGGTATCTTCACGTTTCCATACAGTGAGGAACCGAAAGGAAGGGAAGACCTTTGAGGAAATTGTTTTGTTTCATGAGTTTTACTTCAGGTTTCACTGCGTTACGGCTTTACAATTAGAAAATGACCCAACAGCTCCTGCCTTGGAATGCTTACAACCTAATAACTTACACATCTCAAAAGCAGGAAGTTCTGTTAGACCCAGATAACTTGTACCTCATGGTACAAGCTTTTCATTTTCATAGGCGTTTGCATATGAAATGAGTTCTTAATGACAAAGCCTTTTATTGATTAAGGAGCCTGCACACATGGCAGAGCTCTGTTTAAACAAGTTGGTCTGTAATAGAAAGTAACAACGATCCTCATGAGCTCATTTCACTAGTTAGGGAAATCTTCAGTAATACCTTAAAGTATCTGATAGACATTTATAAGTGATAGCTCCCCTCTGCTTTACCAACTGCAGAAGACTGGGTACTAACTATTTAAATGATTTTATCTTATTTATGACATTAATGCTTGTGGAAGGTTTTCAGATGTTCCAATTAAATCAGGGATATGCTTTTATCAGAAAGCTGAATGAGATGGAGCTGATTTGTATGTTCAGGTAGGCAGCTTTTTCCTTTTCCTGTCAATTAAGTTTCCAATAGTGTGGTACACATCCTATAACATTTTTAATACTTTGTCATGATGGGAACTTCCACTAATGCAGATGCTGGAATAAATCTCAGTGATATTAATGCGTAATTTATATGACAGTAGTTACATGATAGATGTCCAGAGCATCTGAGATCAAAACACTGAATCAGTCATGAGCACATGCATGTCATTATCTTAAGAGAAACACCATGATTCTTTCCTACTTCTGAAGAAATGGTTCAAATTTCAATTAAAAAATGTGAAATCTGACTAGAAAACAACGAAGTTGCTTTCTCACTGCTAGAGAAAACAGCATCACAAACATCTCTAAAGCATTTATTTCTATGGCATTCAGGTTCTTTTGGTGTATGGGGGTCTTATTTCAAATAAAACCTTCCAAACTCAGGATGAGCAAAGGCTAAAAGAATAGTGTTCAAATTGTCCACAAGAAGTTTGCCTTGACCTGAGACCTTGCAGAAACAAATACATATATACTCATCTCCCCCTTACATAGCAGGACATAACTGGTCAATGAGCAGTGCAACACAAGCCCAACTACAACAATCAAGGCACTGTCGACAAAAACATGTTCAAACCTCTCAAAAAACCCAGTGAATGTGTGAAGCACAAGAATTTGTTTTTCTTTACAGGAGGAAATGCATAGTCATGAGACTCTCACCACCTGCAAAGGCCCTGCCCAACCCTAACACAAGATAGCATCAGATGAGTAACAGGCATTCAGCAAAACTCTTTGCCCATCCCCAATGTGATTCATAATTCCTGAGCTCAGACAGAAATACAAATGAAATGGTGTTAAAGAGTTACATGGTTGATGGTCAAAGACACAAGGACTGATAAAAATGGCAAGCCCAGGAAGTCATGGTGCCTTCACATATGCAGACCATTCTACCAGACAAACACACTTTGAAATGTGCCTTGCTCACTGTTTTAGGGATGCTGGTACACTTTGAGCTATTAGGGTTATCTCTCAAAACAACCTGTGCAAAGGCAAGCCACAGGCAGATGCTCATCTGAGGATTTCATTTGCATCTTTGCAAACTCTTGCAAATGAGCCCAGGGTACAAGCAGTAATTATTAATTCAATAAAAACTGTGGTGCAATGAAAGCAGAATGCTAGTAATGGTATGGAATAACGCACCCAAAGCTGAGTGATATGCTGCTGGCAGGGTGAAGCATCTGAAGTTCATTTCAGATTTTAGCTTCCTTGTGCTAAAGATTTTTCCAATCATCTTTTTGGCAAGAGTGCACTTACTCTGCAATAATAGATACTCCACTCCAATTAGAGATCTGCTGGATAAAACAATGGAGCTCACAAAGGGCAAGTTGTAGCTCTCCAATTGTTTTCATGTAACCTGTTGGTTTGTATTTTCCCACATCAACTGAGCATTGGGTGCTCGTATCCATATTAATCTGCCAGAACTTGTTCTTCCTACGGCTCTGTTTTAGCAAACTTACTGCTTCTACCAAAACCAAAGGCAAAAGCAGCAAATGGAAACAGGGAGCAGCACTGTTGCTCCTATCAGCTCTATACCCAACAGGAGTCTCAAAGAAATGCAATTCTTTACCAATCTTTTGCTGTTTGAGTACCTTCTGGAAATCAGGCCACCACTTCTAATATGGATCATAACAATACCTATACTTGTTCAACTCAAGATCCATCCAGTCCAGTGTCTTGCCTCTAATAATGGCCATGAGGCAGGGAAAACTAAGAGCAAGATATGCATTTATCACACACTTGCTGTGTCATCTTTCAGTCTTCAGTTGTTTCCAGATCAAAAACTTTCCTGAGCAAGCTGTAGTTGGTCTTATAAGGCAATACTCAGTGGATTCATCTTCCCAGACCTTGTCTTGGAAGCAAACACTTTGCATCTACAACCACCTTTGGCAAGATGTGCCACATGTCTACTACCTGTACTTATTCTGAATCTGGCTTCTCCTAGCTTGACTAAGTAACACTTCAGTCTCACCTTGGAAGAGACAGCAAATAGTTATCCTAATGTATCATCTCACATCACATCTGCTTTTTACAGCTTCTGTAGTTTCCTCTTTGTTTCTTTTCCAAGCAAGAGCCCTGTATTCTTCATACACAGCCATTCTTTATTTTCACTTATCTTACTGCCTTTCTCTGAACCTTTTCCCAGTTCTGCTACTGCCTTTTGGAACAGACAGACCAGAACTGTAAGCATTATCCAAGGTGTGGGTTTCTTCAGTGACTTAATGATGTTTCGTGTCTTTTCTCTAGTCCTTGCTTTATAATTCCCAGTATTTGTGATGGTTTTTGTTTTGTGGTCCAGCCAGAACTATTCAATGAAGTATTCAAAGTCCCCTCTGCTTCTCCCCCTCCACCAAATGTAACATGGGTGTCTGGTCCCATGCACAGTTATGCCTTGAAGATGGCTTCTGTTGTATGGCATCCCTTCCTAACGCAGACATAGCTGTATTACTTGGATAACTCTTTCTCACATGTTTGTTGAGTCCATCAAACACCACAAGCCCAATTTCCCTTTGCATACTGACTTCTCCCAAGTGGACTATATTTAGCCAGGCATTCATTAGCTCCATTTTATTGTAGCTTCTACTAAGTTTGCCTGGCACAATTCTCCATCTTATACGCCTGCAGTTCCCTAGAAACTTCAGTGATTGCTTGAGCAACAGGATTATCTCTACTCATCTCAATGTTTAAATACTTGCTAGGGAAAATACTAATTCAGAGATTCTTTTGTGTGTGATGAGAATCCTCAGACAATCTTTGCTAAAAGACAAAGGTGCTCTTTTCTTCAAAGAAATGAAATGATAGACCTGTTTCTATCTTGGCCTTAGATAAGATGGTAAGAGATTATAGTTGCCAATCAGGCCAATAGAAAATATTTGTGTAACTTAAGCATATTTTCCCTCCCAAACTCCTGCCCCTCAAAATTACTTTAAATAAAATCTGGTTTTGAAGCAGTCATGTGACTGAATGCAAACATTCACTACAGATGTGAACGGAATCATGTGCACTTCTTCTACATCAACACTCAGGAAAGGAACAACTGATCTCTGTTCTTCAGCTACCACTCTGCATATTAAGCTTGCATTTCCTGGTAGAAGGATGAAATACAACTGCATCATCTCTGATTGCCACAAAGCTGCAGCTTCAAGGCCTGTGGTGTTTATTAACCACAGTCAACGCTACTGAAAAAGTTAGAAGCAAATATATCCGACCAGGATAATGTTTATCAATTAGCAATCCTAAAGGAATAAAGGTCTAAACACTTGTTTAACAACAGTTCCAAAATATCAGTTCAGTAGGAGTTCATAGAAGGCTCTTTCCAATAAATACTCCCTTACTCACATAGACAAGGTATTTGTTGCTGCTAAAATGTTGTTCCCAGCAGTCCCATGCTACCTATGATGATACATGGCCAGAGTGTCTGTTTAAGCCTGGTTTGGGTGGAGAGCTGACTGTACACAGCTGTGCTCTTTCTCTGTGGCAATGTAAGCATCTATCTGCTTCCATGTGTCTTCTGTACACACCAACTGTTATCACAGGGCTTTTATTTCCATTAAGCTCTCATTGGAGGCTCCTGCCATGTAATTTTACACATGCTTTGTGTTAGTCACATTTGCAATTGCCCAGGTCACTCCCACCTACTCATTACTTCTCATTACATTTTTATCATTGGGAAATAATTGAAACCATAGGTGCAGTTTGAGAGCAAGATATACTTTTCCTGCAGTAACATGCAACACCCCCTTCCTTCCTCCAAGGAAGAAGCCATAGGAAAAAAAAAATCACAGCCAATGCTCTTCTATAGAAAGCTTTTAAACATTAATAATATGTAAACAATCTGCTGGTAAGTAGAGAGATCATCTTTTCCCTTCTCTTTAGCTCCGTCTTCCCTGAAATATCGAAGGACAGAAATTTGACCAACAGATTAAAGATGTAAAGCCATGATGGGAAGGCATCATCCAGGAGATACAATGGAGAAGGGACATTATAACTTTGCACCTCACATGATTTTTCACTTTCCTGGGGGATGGGTGAGAGCATTTCAACATATGCCACAGCAGTGCTAATTGCTGCTCTAACACATAGTGGTTACCTTCTTTCAACAGCTGTTCTACAGCACAGAAAACAGAGTTGAAAGTGCTCCATCCTTTCAGGCCCAGATGCTCCCATCCCCTCCCCCAGACTTCCAGGCTGCAGATTGGGAAAGCCATGGGGCAAAGTGGCTCGAGGGGCTTGTTATATTGCCTTTGAAGCTGAACATCTAGTGCAGAATGAATGCACAGCTACAGAGCTGGCCTTACTGACACTGCATAAACAAAGGCAATTCCAATGTTATATGTAATATTAAAAAAACCCTTCAAATAACATATAATTGTTATTGTATTATGCTGTACAGCAAACAGGAAAAAAATTACGATGAACAAATTCCTTTGAAGTGCTTCAATATTCAATTTCTGTGTATATACCAGTTTTTTACTCAGCTGCCACACCACCTACTCACATTTAAACAAGAAAATATGTTTAGAACTAAGTAGTACAGTGACGTTTTAGAAGTCCTAAATAATAACATACAAGCACAATAGTATTACAAGTGAGGGTCAATAAATATGCCTCACATATATGCCTTTTTCTTTATTAAAAATGTAAATGTGATGTGGACATTGTTGGGCCACAATTATTTGCACACTTTTATTATCAGCCATGCTAGGGAAAGTAATTCCCGACCTCCACAATCCCCAATTGCTCATTAATACCCCTATCCTATGGCCAGTTTTATGGCAGAACTGTTTGGGGGGTTGCTAGGAGATCAGCTAAAAAAAACCCCCACATGGTTTTTCCTTTCAGTCAGCTCAGGTCCTTGTTTCAATTCAGAGTGCAGCCCAATAGATTATAATACTAAATAAGGGAAGACATGAATTAGGGACAGGGATGACGTGCCCACCACAAGAAATATACACACATCCTTGCCTGAAATGTTTTCAGATGCAGAGATTTGGAAACACTGGGTTATTTATCTTGAAGGCTATATTGTCTGCCATAGAAATGTAGCAGGCACTTTTTAGAAAGAATGAATTTGCACGTGGTTACACAACCACACAGCCAAATGATGAGATGAATCGGTGCAGAACTCATAGCTTAAGGCCTGAAGGTGCAAGAGAATCAGCTCAGGTGGGCCTGAAACAAATGACCTATCTTGGTGGCAGACACAGAAGTGAAGCAAGTGCAGGCTGCACTGCCCTTCCCTCACCCTGGCTTGGCCTCACGACCTTTGCACATCTCTTTCAGCCCAGAGGATCCCCAGGACAGTCCAGCTGCCCTGCCTGGACTTGAGTCCTTCACACTAGGCTTTGCTGTTCCTATAAATGGCTCAGAATGACTTTTCCTTCCATGCCTGCTTCTTAACAGAGTTTCTTTTGAGGCTGAGGTCACTTTGGGGGATTCCTGTAACCTTGAGCGTTAGTGGCTTGCATGGCCCGTGCATCCCTAGTTTTTTCTATGCCAGTAGAAATCTGTTTCAGCAGCCATCCTATACAGCTGCCTTGGAGCTCTCCCTGCTGCCTGGACCAACATGTTCCTACATCCCCAGGCAAACCAAAGGCAATACTTCCCAAGAGGTCAGTGAGTTAAAAAATCCACATCATTTCCTAGTCCTCATGAGTTCATATGCCTGAACTTACTCATTATATGTGAAGTAAAGATTACTACTATATTAACATCCACAAGACCAGCAAATGCAGTTTATCCTTAATTCTGAAGTGACAGCAAACCAAATGTGGAGATGAACATTCATTTGGGCAGATGACACCTAATTACAGACAGTGGAAGTGGAGTGTGGAAGAAGTGCACTGTGAGACTTCTTATAGCTCCCGTGCTTTGAAACAGATCTGCATATGTAATTTGTTCAGGTACACACTTGGAATAGAGTCAAAGCTTTAAGATGGCACTAGTTTTTATGGACAAGTTTAAGTATAACCTTCAAACTATCTCTTTATAACATAAAGACTAACAAAGTCTTAAACACTGAAGAAGGCAGCCTTACAAATAAGGAATAAAGTACAAGATACGACACATTTTTAGGTAACTTGCTTTAAGCACTGCCAGAAACACAAAGGCAACATCATTTTAGCCACTAAAAGAGGTGTGAAACTTATTCTCATCTACAGTACCTGAATGCTTGAACATCCCTAAAACGAAGCAGATGAACACCACTGAAGGCACCGCTGAAGCCGTAAAGAAAACAGCAGCTCCAGCAGAGCTCTGAATCTGTTTTATAATTCTGAAATTAGCACTATCATGTACTTGTGACACACTTGCCCACTATATTATCATTTTACAACCAGTTTTCCCTGTTCCCCCAGGTACTGGTAGCTTTCCAGATAAATTAACTTCTAATATGTTATGGGAACATTGTTATTTCGGGTCAACATTTTCAATATGAACTCATTGTCTCCATGAAGCAAAGAAATATTATAATCCATTAATATCTCTTTCAAGAAAAAGGATGAAATCTTCCCCTGGTTAGGCTGATAAACACTTTGGTGTCAAAACTAAGCCTCTTTATCATGATAACCCAGAGTAATGGTCTGCTGCTCCAGGCACTTTATCTACTTTACAGATGAAAAATCAGTTCTACTTTCATGGAATTAGATTAAATGCCATAACAGGAAATACTTCTGGGGATGAACTTGCTTCATGCCTTCAAAGCTGGCTGTAAATTTAAAATACTTCCTGAACTCAAAAGATAAGACAGGAGAGAAGGAAAAAGAAAAACAGTAGAGTGACCCTCTCTCTGAAGAAAAATATTGCTTCCTGAAAAAGCTGTCGAAAGCTACTTGCTAAGGGCATTGTGCTCCAGAAGGCCCAGGGCAAGTCTGGTTTAGTTGAACACGAGGATTCTGGGTATACATCAGACACTTGCCATAAATCTGTTCCTTCTGTAATCCTCTCTGATAAACTTTTCTTTTTTTAGTCATCTCACTTGGCAAAAGCCGAAGTAATAAGTTTCTCAGCTTTTAGCAAACACACAGCAGCTTGTGCTGTTTGAGGGACGGTGTTTTGTAAGGATCATGGGTCTGCAGACTTGGAAAAATGCTGACCCCAAGCCTTCAAACCAAAAATGGACAGCAAGCAGCAAGATCAGTAACACCTTTAGAATTAAATACGCCTTACTATAAAAGATTTAAGACATTCTCAGGAATAATTTGGACTAGATGATCTATACCATTGCTTTCCAACCCCTACTGTTCTCTGATGTTGAGCTAATTTCTCATTTAGAGTAACAGAACGTGTAATTCGATACAAAATATCACCATAAAGGAAGACTTTAGGAAATTCCATGTTGTTTCTCAGGATAAGGAATGTTTTCTTTAGTTCAATTTTCCATCAGACAGTATATACTAAGGAGTCACTTCTTTTTTTCATGCGGTGCACATTTAAACACCCGCAATATGACAGCACTGAAAACTCAGGATCAAATATCTTAGCAAGCTACACAGCTAAGAACTGAGTAACAACAACATTTACACACTCTGAGTCAGGGAATCTGAGGAATAGATGTGATTTCCACCCATTTGTCCCTCGACTGGATCCACAGTTGTGCCTATTTGGGCCAATATTCTTATGGGCTATGCAATCCCTTTTGCTTTTGTTTGTTGCATTCAGTGTATTTCTGCATTTGGAGAAAAACAATCCCCCTTATTGTCTTGCTTTCCTGCTCAAACATCACCTCTGTACTATCACTATCCCAAAGCCACAGTGCGTTGGTTTAAATTCTTATTCCTGTGCCAAGGCACTCCTCACAAACCTGGAATCAACACAAAAGGGACAGTCAGCTATCACGTTCAGACCCTTCCATGCCACCTGGCAAGAGCTGCACACTGTTTCTGCAAGTAAACTTCACTTCCAGGTGTAAACAGGTAAATAAAAAGCCTACCCACAAATCACCAGTCTTCAAAGATCACAAGATGCAAAGCTGGCAAGCTCTCTACTCATCTCTAAGCACTAATTTAATCAGTAGGAATAACTACAGAGGTTTGCTTAAGATGAGTGGGAGGTGAAAGAATGCTGTGAAAAGGGCATGTAAGTAATGCAACCAAATGAATTTCATGACAGAATTGTGTAAAGCATGCATTTACACATTTCTGAGGGATCAGCTTGAAGCTGAAACACGCACACAGTTGTTTAAATGTTCGGGAAGACTGTAAAAGCCAGATGCTTTTCTGAGTAGATTTTTTTACTGAGCTTCCCACAAATTATAATTGGATACATTATTCTGCTAGTTCTCTCTGTAATACCAGGCTGCATGCTGAAATAAACCAGCACCGCAGCAGGATCTACCATCTAGACATCAATTCTACCTTTGACCCTCAAAAAAAACACCACCACCTTCTCAAGAACCTATTTTAAGATCCCTTCGCTGTGAATTGGAGCCTAAATGCCTGTTATTTCA
>WBNH01001222.1:616983-630191 GCA_013401255.1 Urocolius indicus | reverse complement strand
CCCCCCCCCCCAAATTCATTCATAATAGGCAGTTCTCAGATTTTTTGGGAAGGACTGTAATACTGCTACCAATATTCTCTTTGCTTATAAGTCTTTAGGATCAAGTTCTTTTTCCTGAACACCTTGTGCTATGGTAGAAACACACAGCAACAGAGGGACAAACAAGCTTGGCACCAGGGAAACACAGTATTTCAGACCAGCCTTGCTGAAGTAAGATGCTACTTTGAAAAACTACATTTAAATTCATGTACTAAATCTTGCTAAACAACTAGACTGATTGATGAAGCTGGTTAGGCAGCCAAAACTAGAGCTTTCGTCCTATATGTGGGGTTTTTTCTCTCAATGTTTTTACTCTCAAGACATGGAAACCACAGTACTCAAAGGCAAAATACAGAAGCACATCTGCATATTTACCTGAGCAGTCTTGCCCACTAACTTCTACAAAAGTATTATATACTGATGTATTATTAAATAACAATAAGAGCACTGACCTTACTAGAAAGTTAAATTAAGACGAGTGTTTTCTTCTTTCTTTGGGGTTGTTTTTGTGGGGTTTGGATTTTGGGAGGTTTTTTGAGGAATGGATTTGTTTTATGGAATGTGCTTAACCCGAGACATTGCATTTGCTACAAATAACTATGTTAGCTTTGATGCTGAGATTGCTGTCAAGCAGGGCTCCTACAACCAGCAGCCATCGTGCTCTGAGTCACTGCTATGAGACACCAGCACTTAACAAAGTGTCAAGTTTCCACAGAATTCTTCAGAAGGTTACTGATAGCATTGCACCCAACCTCTGTTTCCACAGCAGTTCCTTGCATCCACAGACGTTGATCTCGCTGCTATGGGCTGGAGACCACACATGAAAACACTGAGACTACAGGGGCCACAGGTCATTGGAATGAAGGACCATTTGGATTTCTCTTTTTTTTTTTTTCTTTTTTGCATGGAAACTTTGAATGAAAGACACCACAATGTTAAAAGGCACATTTCAAGAATTTACTCATTTGCTTTATCAGAGTTAAAAGCACCATTATGAAAGAATTAAGCTCCTCTGTGGAATGAATCTGTCACGTAGCAACTTCAGTGTGAGATTTTAGCCTTATCAATTATTCACATGCGAAGCAAATTCTTATAAATTACCATTGCTCCTGTCAGAATGTTGTTATATTTGCATGTGTTGAACAAAACGTTGCCTTCTTCCACCTACACTCAACTAGAAATAGAGCAAACATTTCAGTCTTTTCATTAAAAAAGAAAGCCACAGAAATAATGTCCCAAACCTTCCAAACCTCCACACTTAATGACGGGAGGCATTTCAAGTCTGAGTAAAAAGCTGTATCTTTTACTTCTTGATTCTTTCACTGGGAAGTTTATTACTTCAATTATTGTAATACATCAAGTCTAGAGTAAGACAAGATCCATAAGCAGAACATGTGATCGCGACAGGCACCAGCTGTAACACTTATTCATCTACTGCTGCCTGTATTTGTTACGAAAGGGGTGGAAGACTTCACTTGAGTGAGCTCAAACAATCCTGTTCTGTCCCACGTGGATATCACATCAATATCCACTTTTGTGAGAGACTAGTCTTCCAGAAAATATTTGTTTTTAAAAGAAAAGAACTGGAATACTCTATTTGTTTGGTATATTTAAGAAAATACTCTTCAGGTTTTCCCCTGAGAACATATCCTTGGTATTTATGAGGAGGCTTGTTGTATTGCTAACAGCAAATCAGAGGAGAACACACTTCTGAAGGTGGCAACAGCATTACTGCTAACCATCAGCCCTGTTTATGGGACAGATTACTTTCTTTACATTTCAGAGTGCATAGCAACTTTCAAGGGAAGGAGAAGATTGGCAGCTGGATGCATTTTGCCACAGCAGGAGCCCTGACTATACAGTATACAATGAACTCAAGCTGGAACAACTGGGTTCATGCTAACATGAACTAGCCTGACAGTGGATGCTGACAAGCTCCATGGCAAGACTTCTGATTCTCTGCCTCATATAATTATGTGCCCCAAAAAGACTGATTAGCTTTAACGTAGTTGCTTAGGTGACAGTGATTTAGTTTACTGATTTAGTTAACTCTGGGATGAGCTCCAGGAACCTCTGTGTCACACACAAGTTAAAGTTACAGCAATGCCAGGGAATGCACAGCAACTTAAGTACTGTATTGCACATTGTGTGTCCATCCCAACTCGAGGTAAGAAAACTTCAGTACACCAAACTGAGCTTAGAAAAGCTGACCTAGCTCTGTAGTGTAAATATACACGATGTCCCTGTGTAGTAACTCAGGGTCCTTTGAGGGAGCACTCTCAATCTGAGTGCAAAAACTCCACATTAAAATCTATTACTACTAGGTTATAAATGCATCCCTATAATCAAGAACAAACATACAGGTAGGAATGATTCTGAGGGGCAAAAAGATCAGCAGATTTGTACAGAAAAGTAAAAGGACAAAATAAAAGGATTTCAGAGTAGCCAGTCAGGGTAAAACAACTGGACTTTTTAGACTGTGATGCCACTAAGATCATATCCAAAGAAAATATAAGACACTAGATGGTATCTTCTGAGGCCTGGGCAGAAGTACAGCTCATTCACACTTCACAAAAAGCTAATCTCAGGCTATTTAAGAAGCCAGCAAGACAGCAAAGCAAGCATGTCACAAGGCACCACTGCATGCTCACCATGTCCTCCCCCATCTTCTGCTATCTCCTTCCTAAAGTATTTGCTGATTACTTTGTTACATTTATCTATAAAGCTAACTTTACAAATCTTAAGTGGTCTGGACAACACCCTGTGTGAATATTTGCTGCTGGGAAAACATGGAATGAGTTGTAAGGTACTATTCTCACATGACACGTACTGTTCTCACATGCCGTCACTTGTTTCATTCCTTTTGTCTTTACCCTCCCAAAATATAGATGACTGATTTATTTTCTTTTTTTAAAATATCTTTTAATCACCAGTTTTCCACCACTAGAGTGTTTATACATTTCTATCCTGCGTCTTCCACAGCATTCAAATGAGTGAGGAAAGGATTTCTGGTTTAATATCAGGGGATCAAACTAGGAATAAAAATTACATTTTCCCTCAAGGTTTACCTCCTTGAGAAAAAGCCATTGCTCAGCTAGTACAAAAAAAAAAGCAAGCAATATTAAAGTTTAGGAAATAATTCTGAACAAATTACAATCATAGCTCTTCATCTGAAACAGTGTTGTGCCCATGGGAGCCAGAAGCAGGTGACCATGATTGCAGGCAGATCCAGTGTATGACAAAATACTAAGACAACTGTGACTGTGAAATTTAAAGCCAGGATGCCACAAAGGTGTGAAAACCAAATATTATGTACTTAAGAGATTCTATGTTTAATATGAGAGTGAACAAGAGGAATGTAAGAACTATAAACTCACATTCTTACTCACTATTTCCTAATTTCTGGAGGCAAGCCTTAAGGCTCCAAAGCCTCTGTACACATGAGCCTATTCCACTTCAGAAGTTGGATGTTTCCTCACAACCTACCTGCACTATGGAGATTCACATGGCATCAGTCTGGCATTCTACTCTCACATCAGTGCTCACTCCATGTCAACCATCCCACAGGAGCACATCCTTTCTAGAACTGAGAGCTAGCTTCTAGGGTCAGAAAGGAGAAAGAGAACAACTGCAGTGTCTTTGGTACTGTGGGGTCTAAAGGACATCAAATAAAGCTACCAAGAGTCAAGCTCTAAATTAAAGTCCCTCTCACTTCATACATCCACTACTGCCTTGTTGCTCCAGGATGCCACAGCTACAGCAGCTCAGAAAACCATTATTTACACTTACTTGGGAAAATCTCAAGAACTCTCAAGCAACATGCTGCTAACTTTACTTGAGGAAGACCTTGGGCTGCAGACTACTTTGTCTGCATCTCACTATAGCACGGCCATGATCTCCTACTCCTCCCTTAGCACTTGTCTTCCTCTATCAGCTTGTTCTCTCAAGAGCTGTAAGTGTTCCTATTATTTTGTCCCACAGTTTTATTTCTCTTTTCTATTTCTTTTATCCCATTGAAGAAAATAGACAGTATCGGAAACCCAGTTTTATATACATTTAAATATCTAATGAGAATGACACAATTGAAAGCGGGGGGAGGGGAAAAAGTAGTTCATGTAATTGACACCATTGATTTAAAGTAAATAGAAGGGATGAGGTTAATTCTTGGTTTTGGACTTAAAAGGAAAAATCAATAACTTAGTCCAACCCATGCCTAACAGTTGTATTAAACAACCTCAGAGTAACTTTGGAAAGCACCTTAAACTATCAAGATCAATCAGAGCACAAAGTACTCCTAAATAAAGCATTGCTCCAAGTAGTTCAACTCAGATTCAGCTAAAACCGACTGTCAATACTCCTGCTATGTCACAGCTGGAGCAGCACAGCCATCTCTGAAAGCAGACTTATCCAATTGCTTTCAAGCCAGCCACAAACAGCTACAAACGCCCGCAATTCCAGCTTTGGAAGTGATAACAAGCGTTGTGCATTTCATAGCAAGTTGCGTAGTTGTCTTCATTTCTCTCACATACACTGTTTCTTGGGAGAAGTCACTTAAATACATAGAGATTTTGTTCGTGTAAGTCCATTCTGACAAAGCAGTAACTTGAAAGTGTGCTGAACTTGGCACTTGACTTGCTCGGATCTGAACATTTATTTTCTGACATTAAGTTACCTTTTCTACCTTTTCTTTTTTTAAGGATTGTTGAAGTCAGATGACAACCTATCTCTTTTGTAAAAGAGGAACCCACTGTAACACCTCTACCAAACAACACAAATTGGTGTTAAGAACATAGGATGCAGCATTCAATAAAACTGTAACAAAATCATCAAGTACACAGTACAGTCAACACGATGCAGCAAACAGTTTGTTCTGAACGTATTGGGTGGTCTTCCTAGCATGTGACAATCCCTTATAAAATTCTGTGAGCTTTATAACAAAAACATGAGCAAAACTGGAGAAAAATTACCCTTAGATTTACTGCTGCATTTGAACCACCAACCACGCACACTCACACTGGTAAATCAACCACTGCTAGGCTGGGGCCCTCAAGAGCCAGCAGTCACTGAACGGCAACCACATACGTCTGGAGAAAATGATTTGTTTGCTTTATTGTGCCTAACCAATGCCACCCTTTCAGGAAAACCACACTGTAAACCAAATGGGGTATCCCACATCCTAACAAAGTACCTTAAATATGTTGACTAAAACCACAAGCAGAATTACCTACAGTGCACTAAACTCCTTTATACCACATTCTTTGCCCTCTGTCGCTTAATTTCCACATTATGAAAGAAGTCACAGCTCCTATGGATGATGACAGCTGCAGACTGTGCCATTACTGCTTTTTAGACTATTTATGAGGTCCATGACTCAGGTTTGAAGGCCCACATGACTGTGGGTTACCAGATCCTGCAGCTTCATCATCAGGAGGGATTCTGAGCACGGCAAGATGAAGTTTTATGTTTTACATCAAATTACAGCAAGCAACAGAAATCTTCCGTGTGGCACAAGCAAATTCAACTCTAAACCAAAAGATAAAGTATAGGGAACATTATAGTGAAGAAGGTTGTGGTCTAAGGAGATTTTAAAAGGGGATCTGTCTCTGGAGACTAAAACAACCACCTCTGCAGCACAAGTCCTGAGCTTCCATACACTTGAAACCCAGGATTTTATTGCCAACATTGCAGTGATCTTTTTAATGTGGCAAGTCAGAGGGAGAAAGAGATGACAGAAAAAAAACCACCCCAATTTTGCTGGTCCACTGTTACCAAAACAGCAGACTATTTTGGGGCTGAAGGATTTATGACATTCCCTTGTTTGAAAGATTATGCCAAACAAGACTATACAAAACACAACAAAGACAGGTCAACCATATATATCAAAGAATGGTAGGGTTGGAAGGGACCTTTAGACATCATCTAGTCCAACCTCCCAGCAGAAGCAGGTTCACTAACGCATTTTATAAGAGAACTACATCATATCAGACATTAGAAGCTAAGAGCTTTTAGAAAATCAACAAACTCTGAAGTTCAATATGAAAAACAGTGTACAGAGAAATGTTGGGAAGGTTGTCTTCTCATCAGAGGTTTTGGTAATGACAAATTAGAATGAATTGTCATTATAATGGCAATTAGAAATCCAAATGAATCCTTAACACTTGGGTAAAACTGGGTAGTTCTTACAACAGTCTGAAACATTTGTGGTTCTTAAGGTGAGAAACAGCACTAATGTGGAAGATGAGCCCACGACGTTGCAGAGGATTTCCAAAAGCTTTTCATTCTTTCTAAACAAGAGAATTGAAACTGAGAACTGCTTTTATACCTGCTCTCAAACTCCTTACTCATTTGTTGTATCAGGCAAACATTAACTCCTTCCAATTTGCACAGGGTTTATTTTTGAACTATGATCCATTTCAGGGCAATCATTTCCGAGTATTGCTAGGCAAACTTATCACTGAAGGCAAACACAACTCCAAAGCAAATATTACTCATGTAGAATTCACAGCTAACATGTTTTATGCATTTTATCAAAACTTCCATATTTAGCCCCAGTTCCTCAACTTGAAGGGACTACAAATGCCTTCTAGATTTTTGCCCACAAGACTGTCTTAAAGCTTTTGCCTGATTCATAATGCAAATTTGAGGTTTATTGATGTCATAATAAGTATTTAATCTTACTTCAGTTAAAATAATTGAGGCACATATGCAAAAACAGAGCACACACAATATAACTGATTTTTCTTTCTTTGAGCTCTGGGCTACTGTTGCCCTTCTAGTACAGATGAGTCACTCTGCTACACTTCTTTTTTTTATTTTTTTGCCAGTGGCCCTCTCCACCAAAGTTTTTATTATCTCAACCCCCCTTTTTCTTGTTGTACTAAAAACAGAAATTGATTTCCATTGGACATTTTGAATTGGCAAAACCAAGAACACACATTTGTTACCTAAAGGGCAGATACACTCAATAATACGATGACTTTTTTTTGTCTTGTTCTTTTTGTTTTAATTCTAGCTATCAGTGGAAGCAGCTTCCAAAGAAAGCTATATATTTTTTTGTTACTTTATAACAAAAAAAGCCTTACCTACTGCTGAAACTGTAAAAACCTGAAAGCTTGGCTGAGATCCAACAAGAGGACAACACAACACAACACTGGGAAACTGAGGCAATATCAAGTAGAATCTATTTACAATAAAATATGTGACTGCTTTTAGCATTAGAACATAGATGGTGCTAATAATGAAATGACAAGATGATGATGATGATGATGATTAAATAGGTTTCTTGGGAAACCTATTAGCTGCAACAACACTGCTGAAGTATTTTTAGGAAGAAGAGGAAGAGAAAATGACTTTCCAAATGCCAGCTGATGCAACAGTTGCAGGTGCACAACTAAATTTATGTTATGAGTAGAAAAGAAGTAAGAGCAAAGCCTAAGGTTTGCTCTTCTCTAATCTATCTGAGCTGAAATGAGAATGGGAGGAAACATGGCAGTGCTCTTCCTTCCTGACAATGTGTCACTCAGCACCAAAATATCCTCTACTATGTCAAATGCTATAAGTTACTCTCTCAAATAGGGAAACGAGAGGAAGCAACGATGACTGTGACTCCAGGTTAAATATATATATATTGACTGTGATTTGATGATTGCTATTTAGCTACTATAGCATTCATAGCCTTCAGCTTAGACAATGAGGACAACATCCCAAGTAGCATGCTAGGCATTCCCTTCTACACATCAAAGAGAGGTGCAATCCAGGAATCTTTTGGATTTAAAAGCTGCAGTAGCAGATTATCATCTTAAAGTTCCTCTAGGCCAGTATCCCATCCCTACAGCAGTCACAAGTGGATGCCTACACAAGAGTAAAACCAGAGAAGCACATACAACACTTTTTCAGCTGCCCACTAATTTCAGCTTAGAGGATTTCCAATAGAGATATGCAGTTGGAGAAAGGCTCGGGTCCTCTTCAGATGCTCTTCTCTGTCACGTCAGTGGTGACATGACTGCTAGTGATTTGCAGAATTAGCAGACATGATCACATTAGCTATCCATTTGCAAGGCAGTCTCTAGAGTTATACCCACCTCAGGTTCCTTGGTTACTTTGATTTGTACAGATTGTTCTAAAGCATTTTTGCTGCCGCATCCCTGTCCTCCAGCCTGTGACACCACTTCATCAGCAAAGCAGCCAGTAGCCACTTATCTTAGAAACAAAATGGAAATTCTCTTACAGATGAGATCAATTCAACCTACTGTCAGGGGAAACAGACAAACAAACAAACAAACAGACTATTCAAGCAAACAGCTATCCCCCAAAAGCCAGCAGCATGCCTGTAATTCTACTTTGGATAAAATAAGAGATTTTGTTAGGGAGCAAGACTGAAGTTTAACATAAAATTGATGTGCCAGATGGACTGAATAAAGCAGAGAATGTGCCTCCAATTACAGGGGGGGGTTTAATACCCTTTACTGATACTTATCCACTAAATGATAATATTGAATGTTTTCTGTTGTTCCTTTTACCACTGCCTCAGATTTGGTAGAAACTCTTCAATTGGGCCTCAAAAGAGAAGAAAGATGAAATCTGGTTTCAGTTATCACCATACTGATAAAACTAGGAACTTAAATTCACATTCTCATGGTTTAGGAGCTTTGTAGTAGAAAGAAGTTCAATGCTTCCAAAATAATTAGGATCTGATCATTTTATTTAAGGTATTTACCACACGAACCCTCAAATATTTCATTCTGCTGCAATACAAACCTCACAATATTCCACATAAGAGGCCATTCTAAACTAAATTTACCACGTGCTGTTCCCCTTCCATGAACTACATTTTACACTTGTACTGTTACTGAGAATGGCATTAAAGGTGGGTCACAGGATTTCCCTCATGTCAACAAATGATGGCTCAATTAGGCAGATAAGAATCTACAGCCCTCAGCACAAACTCTCTTAGCCCATTCTCAGCAGTATAAAGAAGTACTTGGGAACAGCACAACTTCTGGGGAATGAATGCTTGTTGTCCTTTATATATATCTCCTCATTGACAATGTCTCTTCTTCTTCAACTAAAATGGGATCCTTCAGGTGGTTGAAAATTTTTCAATCACTTAAAGAGTTTGCATTTTTTTTCCCACATTCAGCTGCAGCTTATGACTAAAGTCAATAAGATGGAGAGGAATCTTAATTTTAGCACATTATCATAGAATCATTGAATGGTAGGGGTTGGAAGGGACCTTTAGAGATCATCCAGTCCAACCCCCCTGCAGAAGCAGGTTCACCTAGATCAGGTCACACAGGAACATGTCCACACTGCACTACTAATACTAAATCACCTCTTGGAAATAAGGTATCTTAATAAGTACATGAGTAAAAGCTCCTAAGTTTTTACTCCAGTCCTCAAAGGACAAGGTACATTCATATTGAAGGATGCAATCCATTCACTTTGCTGTGAACAAGTGCCTGAAGAACACCAGATGCAAAGAATGTCCATGACAGTAAGCCCAGCTATAAATGCCAGTATTCTCCTGGCTGCTCTCAATGGATGATGAGGTTGTTTCTGCTTCATTTCAACTACTCACACTACCTTCCATGCCCACTACCTGCTCATTGTTTGGCTAAATTTCTTAATTTTGACCCTAATGTGAAGAAAAAACCTATTAAAAATACCGTGGCCGCTCACTTCAGGTTATGCAGAGATCACCTCCCTTCTCTCATTTCTTCTACTTGTTTCATTCCTTTAAGGTTTTATGACTTTATACAATGCTTAGCCTTTGCTTTTCACAAAACACCTCAACGTTGCTCAGCACCAATTATACTCCATATGGTCTTACAAAGACACGTTCAGAGGCATATGCTGAGGCATATTTCATGCTAAATACTGTTAACTGCTGTTCCCCACCATTTCCAAATTTGCAGGAAAGTATTGTTATATTGCATCTGGCAAGAGCCTAGCTGGCAAAAAAACTATTAGGAGCAGTGGCATTCTGCAAAACAACTTCAGTAACTTCAGCATAAACACTGCTAACAAGACAAGATCTCATCTACAGCTCTTCAAGGGCTAGACTTTATTAGCCACATGGCACACGTGGGGAATTCAGTCATTCAGAAAAGGCTGTGTGATATTTATGGATTACGAGGTCTGAGTATGCCAAGATTTATGGTGACTATCATGGCCAGATATTTATGAAATGATTTTGCCCAAGCAGCTACATTATTTAGGAACAGGGAAAAACCACACAGTTCTTCACCACCATAGTCCTGCCAACACAAACCTTGGAGCACGTATGGGAAGGTGAGAGCATTTCTGCTGGTATAGCAGCTGTTACAGACTGTCTCTGCATTAGGGTGCTTGTGCCAGACAGAAGTGTAAATCCCCAGGAGGGTTTTCCACAGCAGCTGCATCAGCAAAATCCTTTCATTCTCGACAAAGTCTAAGTGCCCTCAGCTTTTGTTCAAGTTAAACCTTTGCAACAATCAGTACTGGTGTTTTTGTCTTGTTCATGTTGCTAAAATAAGTCGAGACCTACCTGCTACCACGATGGTCTGGATCTGCCTTAGAAAGAAATAGTGTCTACTTCTGTTTCTCCAACTTAGAGATTTCTTCTAAAACAGTACTCTTGATTTATTCTGAGAATTTACCATTTCCTAAAGTATTGTATCCTTATCTGAGGAAAGAAAAAAGGAGGATCTTCTTTCTTTTGACCAAATCAGACACTCTGAAGCACATTTATCAAGCAGGTGACCCGGTGCACTGCTGATTGAGCATTAGCCCCATGACTAGAAGGATTAAAGCCACACCACAAAACCTGCTCAGCCCTATCTTCAAGGCACACACTTCTATTCTTTAAAAAGAAACTCAGAAAACACCATGAAGATCTCAGCTAAAGCAGATATCCTCAGAGAAAGGGGAAGGGTCTGTTGCACAAAGGCCAATCCAGGATGTGTCTTACATCCCGTAGCTTCTTTCGAATGAACTCCCAGAGCCTGTTCTTGGAATGAGTCGGTTCACAAAAAGGCTAAAAGATTGGCAAGGCTCAGCCCTTCTGCCTCCTAAAGGGCTAAAGAATCTGTCACAAGCTTGTAAAAAGCCCAATCTACAAGGCCTACTATTAAAGCATTTAATACATGACCAAAACACTGCGCAGGACCATTTCTGTAAACTACATTTAGGTATACAGTGGCTAAGCACAATGTAGCACACTGACACAGGGTCTTAGGATATTGATTAGCTGTGCTATTAAAAAAACACTTTTTGAAATTACAATTGTTACTTGCAGACTCCAAAAGCAGCCCTCAGGTTCCTGCCCTGCTCACAATCCCTGCTGCTTCAAAACATCTGTAGTCTACAGATGCACATCAATGCCGATCAGTACAGTTGAGTTCATGAGCTCACAGGAAGCGTATGCACTTCCTACACATATCTTAACATTCTATAACTCTACAGCAAAAGTCAGTGCCTTTGAAATTACAAGAACTAATGTAATTTCAAAGCAAATAATCCAAATTTTTGGGGAGGAAAGACCAGCTGTTTTGCATTTAAACAACTGCAGTCCCTATCACACACAAACAGCAAACGAATCCCCAATTTCAACTTCAGACCATGTAGTAAGGCTACCATAAACAGCCTAACTCAGCTCTCCAGTTACTCCAATGCACAACATTTTTACTTTTAAAAAGTTTTCATGTAAAAGAGGTCCCAGTTGCTGTGGTATTTATATGTACTTCTCCTGTATTCCATGGTTATGCAGACTACGACATCTCCATGTGTTAACGAGATCAGCTCCTCTGGAAGAAAGGTGGATCTCCACATGCCAATCAACTGTACACAGAGCGGTGACTACAAATTTATTATAAATGGAGGTAGTCAGTATACAGAAGAAACAATTTACCTCAAATCAGGAAAATTCAGGATTTCCAAGTTTTTGTGTTTAGAATAGTCTTAAACTAATGACGCTTGTTAAACCTTGTCAGAAAAGTACTGAAAGGAAGAATAATTCCAAAGAAAGACAACACTGTTCCAGTCAGAGCTTCTAAGTCCTCAGCCTCCTGGTGTTTGAGTTTTGAGATTTTGCTCTAACAAAGTTGACATGGTAACAGACAAAATTCTCCTGCTGTCATGAAGAGAGCATCTAATAAAGACTGACATGCAAGAGGATCTGCAGTCAAAATTTCCCTTCAAATTGACTCAATTCACCCCTTTGAGTATGAAGCCTTCTCTTTTTAATTTACATTTAAATAGTGTGTTGATTCTGCCCAGACTCTACACATGATTTGGGACTCAGCGTCCCCAAAGGCAGAGGCACCTGGGAGCAGAGATCTGCGGGTCCCTGTCCCCAGGCCCTGGCAAATGCCTCTTCTCGCTGCTCCCCGGTGTGCTCCGAAGCCCAGTTCAGCCTTTGCAGACAAGCAGCTTGAAATCAAGAGGCTGATTTAGTATTTCAACAGATTTACAAATACTACTAATGAAATAAAAGCCTGCCCTTCCCCCCTCACCTCCTCCTTCCCCCACCCTCACCCCCCCGCCCAAAAGCAATATACTTTTAAAAGGGTAATGCAATCATAACCATTATGTCAATGAAAATTACATGCTGGGTTTATCTCTGTAGGTATCTGTCAGATGCAAAGCACACAAAACATCTTTGGAGTAATAATGATGTTTTATCATTTTAATTACAAACACTTTGAAAAAAAAAAAAAAACCAAAAATCCCTAAAGTGTACCAATTGGGGTGGTCTAAATTAACAGTAGCTTGATAGCCCAAGGGTAGCAAAAATAGATTGAGCTACCAAATTTCAGAGCAGTTATAGCAGCTGTCTTCTTGCCTCAGGGAACCCGGGTATTTAACAAAGCAGACAGCTTGGCATTGGCATCTGATTAGTGATGTGGGCATTGTTGGACGGAATACACGCAGTTCTATTGTTTCACTGTTTGATTAGGAATTTGGAGAGCTGTGGCATCGTTTAGCTTTTACAGTTAGCTTCTGTATGTTCACTCACAGGTACTGGGAGAAGGATGTTTTCTCACATCGCTTGCTGTAAGTAGGGAATATTGGCTTGAACATGATCGATGGAACACGACAGGATTTAAATGTCAGGGTCAGTTGCCTCCCCCATTTCCCTGCCAAAATTTTGTGGAACCGACTGCGTAAGTTTTTCTAACTGGGGGGGTGGG
>WBNH01001222.1:493856-616911 GCA_013401255.1 Urocolius indicus | reverse complement strand
AACTTCATACAGCCCAAAAGACCCCCCACGTGGCTCCTCTCTCTTTCGTTCTTTAAGTATACATCACAAATTATTGGTGCTTGTTGGCAGAGTTCAAATCACTGAACTCATTGCAAATAGTCTACTTCAGCTAGAAGTACATTCTTTTACTCTATCAAATCCATCTGAGGTAATAAGACTTGATGTTTTATTCAACAGAGCTGAGGAAAATTGTTGCACAATAGGTTAATTCAAAATGGCAGCATAGAAAATGCATCTGTCAGTGGGGATCAAATTACAGGGCAAGCTCCTCTCAATGCTTAGAAAAACAAGTCTGCAGCTCTACAGATTATGTGCATGTGTGTGTTTAAAGGGGTGGGAAAGGAGCTAAATATCTGAGCTAACCTCCAATTAAAGTCAATCATAAAAACAGCCAATTTAATGAGTACGGATTTCTTTGGGTAATTATAACACCAACCACTTTTTTTTTTCCTCCGTCTCTTTTAAATCTGTAATTCTGCCTTCTTGTTATTGCTTGCTTTGTCATTAATCGCCTCAGGAACTTGATTTCCTAGCAACAGACTCTGCCACCAAACATTTGGCTCCTGTTCAACGTTTCCTTTGTGAAAAATGGCACTGCTATTGCCGCCTGGCTGTTGCAGCTAGACTGGCTCTGTAAGTGCTCTAATAATGCATTCTTCTAAAAAACACCCCAAAAATCACATGATGAAAGAAGCGATGACTGAGCTTCACTAATTACTGTGCTGAAGAAGTGGATCTGCAATTTAAAGGCTACTGGGGTAGCAGCAGAATGGCAGGAAAGGAAACAAGTATATTCTTCATATTGAAAAGAGAACAATTAATAACACAGAGGTGAAGACTTAGAAATATTTCAAGGATGTTAAACAGATCCTCATTAATTTTCTAGTATGGAAAAAAGGAGGAACAACCTTCCTGTAAAATCCAGGATGCATTTTCCAGCATCAAATACAGAGTGTTCATCTTGGAAAGATGACATCTTAAGGATCAAATTTGGCTAAACAAAAAATAAGCAGAAACCTATTAATTCACTTTTTACAGAAGTTGCTGGAGAAAACACTGGTAGAGTTGTCTATGCAGGACAAGTTACACCTGAAATGATAGTGTAATGCACACCACATCCTAAATACATCACAGGATGATGTAACACACGCTGGTGCCAGTTTAGATAAAGCTCCTTTTTTTGCATCTTGATCACAGAAATAAGGCTGTGATTTTCTATAGTTAGGAGAGAAAAGGTATTTTGGAAGCCAGTAAAATGCAGATTTGCTCCCTGGTTAGGTACAGAGCCTATCATCTCTCCACAACAAATGCATCACACTTCAGTTCTACCTTCCAGAAAAAACAATCCCTTGAGATGGTGGGTTCCAGGAAGGCAGTCTTGTCCCAGGACAGCAAACTGCTGTTAGCTGCAGCTTCTTCTTTACGGTTAACACATTCAAGACTGTGTTTTCCTGGCCATAAAACCTATCCATTAATGTGAGAAGTAAGTTTTGCATGTCAAATGGCACACCAACTGATGCCAGAGCACTGTGGCAAAAGTTAGCAAAGGGAAAAAAAAAGCTATTGTGGAGTTATTGAAACAAACATCTTTTTCATGGGATATTTTGCTTCCTAACAGTGTCTATGACTTGAGTTTTCCCATGATGTACACACAGACCCAGCACATCTCAAAGAGAAAAAAACCTATCACAATCCCCTGTAAATTATCATACTCATCATAGCAGTAAATTACAATAAAAATGCCTTTGTTGAATACGCCTCTGAAAGGAGGAGACAGCACAAAAGATATTTCACTTAGACTTACATTGTTATCATAATCAGCATTTTTTTTCTCAAGCAGAATAGCCAAACCCCACGTAAAACACTGTAGAACGTTATTGAAGCTTTGCTACACATTGCTGACATCGAGCTTATGTTTTGACAGCCTCATGTTGAAACCAGATAATTCCGCCATCAAGCCCACTACTCCACCACGGTATCTCTCTGCTTAGACAAGCACTTAGGCATTCCAAGCAACTAAAGATAGAGATGCCACAGTATTTGTTGAAACCTACCAGGGTGGTTGGAGCATTCAGAACTTCTGCAGCACACAGGTATGTTATGTTGGGTTGGTTATGACACGCCACAACAGCTGACGTGTCTTACTTCAAACTCAGCTTAAGACTAGAATACCCAATCTTGGTCCAAGCTGTCGTTAACATCAGAGTAAACTACACTTAACAATAACTTTGTAAAGACATAAGAGATGCTGAAGGCTGTGATAGTAATTTGACTTTGGGCTAAAAAGTGGAAGCAATACTGGAGACTTTTATTCTCACTGTGGTACAACAGAAGATCATTGCCACCGAGAAACTTCTATTACTTGCCACATGAGAGTAAGAGAAGGGGATGTTTTAAACTTTTATGGATTGTGAAATAACAACAGTCCATGAAAAGCTGACTGAGTGGAAGTGTTACCTTCTCTGAATAAAAGTTTGTGTGGTGACACTGAAAGTGAGCAACTCAAAATTCACCTGCATTAAAGTAAGGCTTAGAGCTACAAAAAAGCTGTGTTGCTCTTCTACTCTGTCTACAACAGGTAGAACTGCAGCTGAATCCCTAAGTTCAAAAGGCAAAGACTCATAACGTACAGTGTAAAAATGGTGCCTCATTTCTTCAATGAACACAGCTAAGCATGAGCTGCAGTGGTGTAACCTACATGAAATGGCTAGGCAAGGAGTCTACACAGATATTAATGAGAAAAGCTTTGACAGACGTCACTTAAAACACCAGCTTTTTAAGATACCAACTACATCCACAAATTCAAATCCAGTCCCTAAGCAACAATCTGCTCTTCTCCTTTGTACAGAAAGGTGACAAGCATTTTATTCCAGAAGGATCAGTTTGGCTTTCAGGAGCTACCTAACTGATCCCTTCTAAGTTCAAACACAACTTATAACACGTTTGGGAACCTAATTGCAGCCAATATTGCCATCTTGTATGTTTTCTAAAGGAAAGCATTTAAGCAAAAACCAGAAAAACTGAAGCACAGAAGAGACTTACAAGAACACATCCATGTCTTCAGCATCAAGATAATTTTAGCATCAGATGACAGTGCTTCACCCACTTCATGCCTCCAAGCACAAACAGTAAATGAATGCAGGTGTTGGACTGAAGAACAACTAGAGCAAAGCTAAACAACTGGCAGAAGTAAGGATAGATAACTGGAATAAGAGAGAACACACATCTGGGAAGCAGCACACTTGAGGCAGCAATGCTCAAATACAGGCACAATGTTACAGTTCAGCTGGCTGTATGAGCAAACAGTATCAGTTGTCACAGAGCTAAGATTTCGCAAGGTTCAATGCAGCTTTTAACCAAGGAAAGTGTTTTCTCCTTTTCCACTTTCTTCCCATTATAAAAGGACAAGTGCAAAATTCCTTACATACTGTAGCAGAGGTGCTCACTGGAGTCAGATGGCAACTAAAATCCTCCTCCCTTTTCCTGCACTCCTAAGTTACTCCTATCAGCAGATTCATTTCTTGATTCAAAAACTTTGCTGATAACAATCTCTTTGCATTCCAGGCTTTCGTAAAATATGGAAATTAATAGCCATACGTTGCAAGTTCCATTAAAAGTGTTAGAATGCTTCTGTGTCATGTCAAAGAAACTGAACGCCAGCAACTCCTGTACACTTCAGTTGGCACTAAAGGCATTGAAAAAAAGGAAGAAAAGAAATATCACCCACAACAAAACACAACACAAAAACCCTACGACCCAACACAGGTTGTAAAATCCTTAGAGATGCCTACATAAAAATAGTACTGCCATCAGTTTAGTAATATGAGTCTGAAAAAGTAAGACAAACAAGGCACCCAGGTATGGAGCTTTACCACCTGTTTGGAAGGTGCAACTCCAATCTGTAAGAGTTCTAAAATGCGAGTCCTGACAGAAAGCACAGACTCACAGAGAGAAAAGAGAAAATAAATGAGAGCCTGCTACTCCCACCAAACACAACTTGAGATTATTTTCCTGTCAGGTTGTGTCCCATTCACAATTTCAGAGACAGAATGACAACGTTTAGTGTTATCATAACTCTCAACTGATTGTGAAATAAGGGAAATGTCTGAGGAAGAGACATTTTCTAGCCCCAGTAGGAACCCAATAAAATCCCTCACAGTGAATTCTAATCAGGCATCAGCAGCACAGCTAGCTGATCCACGGTGAAATGAATATGACAGGCTGGAAGATATGATGCCAATGGTAGAAATTACTGCAAGTATATGAATTATATCTGAAGAAGGGAAAGAAATAGCACAGAGTTTGACAGCACCTGTAATCTATCTTAAACGATACAAAGTAGAGTAATTTCAAAGGATTAAAATACACCTTCAAAGTTTACTATCTTGGAGAAAGCTGGGGCAGCCTCTGTATTTTGCTTCTATCTGTGATTTACAGGGTCCTATTCTTTGCTGGTCTTTCTCCAATTTGTCTGCGGGATCTGATTACCAGATGGCTAAAATCAATGTATTGTGCTCATTCATGGTAACAGAAGTTGTCTTTAAGGGTTCTGTCACGGCTTCCCTATCTTTCCCTTTGTACCTACTCCTCCCTTTGTGAATTGATTAGACTTCAGAGCTAAATTTAATCTGAGGGCCATTCTGCTGAATGTGGCATTGAAAAGCATATTATCTATCCTAGGAAGCACATAGAGATGACCATAGGATATCACAGTCCTGTCCTAAAGCAACAACTGCCCCACTCTGAAAAGAAAATAGATTGTTAATCTCAGGACAGGGGCTTCCAGAATAAGTATCTGTCATTAACACACATTCTAATGCAATCCAAGAAATAGGTGACAGTTGGACAGAAACAGGGAAATGAAAAGCAACATATGCACACTGCAACGTCCAGGAAGGCAAAAAGACTAAAGAGAGGACAGGCAACAGCAGCCAAATCACTGACTGGGAGAGCTACCCATACCTCAAGAATGGTAATTATTCCCCTACATGGGTTTGTTTAATGTGGTAAAAGGCTAGAAGCCTGCAAGTAAAGAAGCTAAATGAAAGGAAAGCCTATAGCAGGAGGGAGCATGTACAGTTCTACACATCATCTCCTTTCCTTCAGTAAAAAGTTAACACGTGCGATCCGAAGCAACAGCATTGTCCTAGAACTCTCTTAGATGAACTCATCCTTGAGCGCTTTTGCTACAGGTGTGAACCAGGTTCTTTACCCAAGAGATCTCCTCCTGCAATCAGATGTTTCCCTGATACGAGTTCCATCTTGCAAATGTCTAATACAATTTATTAGCACTTTAGTGTTATTTATTTATCCATTAACATATGTGCATCTTGGCTCTTATTTTTGGTCTGGTACAATAATTCTCTCTCTCTCTGTTAGTCAAGGTTTGGATGTTGTAGAGCTGGCAGCTGACGAACAGCTTATAATATACATCTGCAAATCAGTGTGGTGAATCATTCAGACAAAGTTTAAGTGATCAAACCAACTGAACACAGAAGAGTGGTTTCAGAAGCAAAACAAGATGAAAGCTTTGTTTTTCACCTCAAGTAACATTTCTCACTTTTCCCGAAACATCTCCACTGAGTTCACTGTTTCTGAATTGCCAACTGGAAGCTTCATTGGTAATTACAAATGAGCATGGAAAAATAACAAGAACCCAAACAACTTACTGCATGAGAGCTTTTGGAAACATTTGTCATTCCTCTTTTCTATTTAAACAACGCTCTTGGCCTTTCAGTGTTTTTTTTTTTCAGCCCATGACATTAATTCTTACACATGGCATTTGGAATAGACTGAGGTATAATTATTTAGGAATAAAAAAAAAACTCCAGAACACTTAAAAAAAGAGAAATAAAAGAAATGAGTAGACAACACACCTACTGGGTTTTTTTTTTAACTGCAGGATATAAACCTGGTCATGCAGTGGGATGTGTTTTCTCTGTTTACCAAGAAGGTTAGCAGTATTTTTGACAGTTATAAAGGGGCAGTCTTGGCCATACGCAAGAATCAATAACAACCATGTAAAGCCTACAGCAGTGCACACTAACAGGCTGTGGGAGACATTAACACAAGCTAAAAGAAATAACTGTATTTTCAATGAACTTGTTCCTCTTGGATAATCAATTTTTTACACTTCTTACCAGCTGTTCCCACATAGCTCAGGTAGTGGAATGGAAGCAGCTGTCATACAGAATCCATATATTACATGCATGTTACGAGGTTTTTAATCTGTCATAGATGTTTTTGCGTTTGCTAATTTTGATGGGTCCTATCAACTGGAGAGCAAGATGAAAACGAATTCACCCCCACTACTTAGGCAAGATGCAATCTACACACATCCACTCATCTGTCTTGATTCGTTCTGGATGGTAAAAATAAATAATAAAAAAAAGAATACTAATTGTGAATGTACTGATGCCCCAATCCTCAAACCCCCTTTGTTCCAGAAGCAAGATTTCATCATTAAAATCCGTTTGCCCCACCGCCCCCATTCAAGAGATTTGTCACAATCATTGTTTCTGAAATATTGAGTTATAAGGTGCCGTAGTAATTACTATGGAATAAATAGCAATTAAGATTGTTCACACAAATAAGCTCAAACTGTTTGCAGTGAATAATTATGCTAATAGTGTTTTTCTACATAATTTGTGCATCCTTCACAACAATTTACCAGAAAATGTGAAATGTAAATGTGATGCACTACTACAAAAGCTGGGAAAATGTTTCCTCCTTCTCTTCCCCCCACCTCCCCAATAATTTAAGAAAACACACAACTAAAACATATTTGTACATTTGCTCACTTAAATTCAAAGAACCCGAACTACGCTGAAACCAAAGCATTCATTTTCTCTCATTGTGTTCCTATGAGATCATCCAAAAACCATATGTGACTGACATGCTCATCGTTTAAAGCTCACACTGTTGTAAGGGAAATCTTGGCAGTTTGAAAGAAGATGAACTTACTGCAATATAATAAACTTTGGCCTTTTCAACCAGTTTCCAGTTCTTCTCCAAATCAAGATGCTTTTCCTTCTTATAGCAATTAGCAGCAGCAAGGTTAGCTACGAGAGACCTGAAAGTGATTAAAACCCAGGCATTAGATCCTCTTTAACTAACACTACTGCACATTTCTCAGACAACATTTCTCAATAACCTGAGATCCCAAGGAACATCAAAAAGAGCTCCATAAAACACACATACTTTATTTGACCATTTCATAATATTTCGATATTTTAAATCATCTACTAAATACAATTTAATCCGTATATTAGAGAATGTATTTTATATCCAGCTACTTAGTTGATGATCACTCTTATACACTTCACATGCTCTTGTTTGCTTGGAATCAACCTCTGTTGCACTTTGTGATCAACTCCCTCTGGTATAGCACCTGCAAATCTTCATTAAAACTCCTCTAGTACGTGACACCCAAAGAAAAATAGCTATACTCTGGCTTATCTTCTGAAAACTATCTTCCCTCACTAGGAAGCTGATGGTTATCAATGTCTTGCCTTTGTGATTTTCCAGTCAATAATTATTTTAAAGGGAGTTTGATTGTTGCTTTTTTTCACCATTAGGTTCACATTTTCCTTCAGCAAATGAAAAAGGGTCACGCTGCTACTTTTAGATGATGATCTGTTAAAACAACCTTTGGCTTAGCTGTGTATTACTGGAAAACTACCAAAAACTCCTCTCTACTTCATTCTCTCTTAACAAGTTCAAACACAAGTCATGGGACACAACTTTTATTAGCAAAACCAAAAATACTTGTATCATATTTACTTTGTTAAGTGGAAGATGCATTCTATTTTAAACTCTCATTCTCAGTCACTCAATTCAGACTTGCAAAACACACAAAACTTAAGAGATGTACTCCTAAAAACAGGTCACAAAAAGATGGTTATGCACTAGCTCTCCACTCTGGCTTCCATGAACAAATCCTTCAGTGCAATTTTATTATGAGAACGTTCCCTAACATCCAATATTGAAAGCAGGGGACTTGGGGAGACAGACAACTCCACGCCGGCACAGAGTTTTGAATTTAATGATCAAGATTTGTTAGCCATAGGATGCACCTTTACCAATAACACACCCTTGTTTTGTGATGGTTAAGTACATCAGCCAGATGAGTTATGTGTGATTTCACACGCACCGCATGGCTATTAAAAACTTCACCCCAGGCTTATTCTTGGGGCTTATCCCTTTAGTTCTAGAGCCTAAAGGCAACGAGAACTAATGTGAATTTGGAAAACTTCAAAAACACTTTCCAAACAAATAAAGCAAGACCCTGCAGTGCACTACAAGTGACAGTGCAAGGAGTTTCATTCTTGATATCGTTTCAATGACAGGAAATCCACCGGACAGCCAAATAAATCCAAGCATGATGTGTGCAACTGTGGTGACTTTCTGTAAACCAAACTTTAAAAGGAAATGAAATCTTTCAGTTTTGGCAAACTCTAAATATCCATCAAGGACCTAGTTGGAAAAATATTGTCTAAGTATGTTGCTTAGACAGAAAGCAATTATGTTCCAAAAAACTAAGCAAAGATTCTCTATGTTTCCTTTCACTTATCGCATGCTCCTGAAACTTTAAACGTAGCTCTCTGTGGCTACGCTCAACCGTAGAGATGCTCTGCACATGATGTGTAATCAGAGATTGCTACACTGAAGACAAAGAGTCAAGCTTTTCCAAATTAAAACTGTAAGCTTAACAGCATTAGATTCAACATGTAGGACAGAGAGAAGGTAGATGTTTTTTTCAATGAAATAGGGCAATTGGAGAGATCCAATCTGTGTCAAATCAAACAGCTTCATGGAGACTCCGTGCCATGTGGCTATTTCTGAGCAAAATGCACAAATCAAAATCACAGATTACGATGGAGTGTAGCTACTAATTGAGAGTCTAATCTCATGTTAGGATTTTCTTGAAAAGCTCTGAGAAAACAAAGCATGTAATTATTGGTAAGCTAGAAAATTCAGAGTGGTAATCCTGAGTTAGCTCAGAACCCTTGTCCTGCAGAAACCTCGACAGACTTAGCACAAACCAGAAACATTCACATCAGAGCAACTGGAACGTAAATATACACAGTCACTCAGTGGGAAAACCAAGAGTGCTATTAGCCAGCTCCTCCTAAAGAGACAGGAAAGCTGAATTACCTGGAGAAGGAAGTTAGCACGTACCTCCACTGGGACAAGAGATTAATCAATAAATGGAGCTATCAACTAGAAGCAGGTTGCAGTGATTCTTAGAAATACAGAAAATGCTGAAAACCAAGAAACAACCAGAGAATAATTAAAGAATGAGATTTGATTCACTAGAATTTGTGGGTGTTTCACAATAAAGCATTTAATAGCAACCATCAGCCATTTACCCCATCTCCCAAGAAGGGAAATACGTCTCCTGTACTCCCTGCACACTCAAGCATGTTTTAAAACCGTAGACAGTAGTTCTAAAACATGTCTATAATGACATTGTCTCTAGTATTTGAGCAAACATTTGATATGAGAAAAAAGGTGGTTTATGTCAGCACATATTTTTCCAGAATCTATTGAGACTTGTGACTTCAGCTTCCCATCGTGTCGTCTAGGAAATGGTGATTGCTACAGGATGCGTACATGGACACTATGTGACTGAAGAGAGAGAGAATCATAGAGCAGAAATGCCTTTATTGCATGTCTTCCCTCTGAAAAATGGAATATGGATCCTCGGTATGAAGGGGGAAGTCTGCAGACATAATTAATGTCAAAACTCCAGATGAAGACGAATGAACTTCCCTCCTCTGCTGAGTACGTACATTGATCCCTAAGAGTAAGACGTTATGCATGACATTAAATTGGGAGGGGTAGGCTGATAAGCTGGAGGACAGGGTTGTGTCATTCAGTGGATCTTCAACAGCCTGGAGACTTGGGCTGGCAGAAGACTTGAAGACAAATGTAAAGTCATGCAACCAAGGTAGAATAACTCCCATGACACAGTACAGGCTGAATGGTGACAGGATGTAACAGAGCTTTGCAGAAAAGGTGGGCCAGGCTTGGACAGAAGTTAGCAGTGCACCCACACAGAGAAGGTTAAACACGTCCTGGTCTACATGAGCAAATGATGCAGCCAGCAGGACAAAGGAAGTGAAATATTCAGAACAGAAGAAAACCTCATCTGCAGTTCAGCTGTGAGCTTTCCATTGGTAGGAAGATGCAGACACAACACAGCAAGTCCAGCAGTGTGGCAACAAGATTAGTAGGGGGCTGGAACACTTTAAAAGTGAAAAAAAGCTTGGCTAAGCCTTAAAAAGAAGCAGCTAAGGGGAGACCTGCCTGCTGTCTTCAAATACCTACTCAAAGTTTGCAGACAAGATGGAGCCAGACTGTTCTTGCACACAAGAAGAACTGATACAAACTGGAAAAAGGAAAATTCCAACTGGGTATCCATCAAAGGAAATACAAACAAATTAGGCTCCATACTCTATGTTGATTGCATTTATATCTGAGGAAAAATATCCAAGTCCCCTGACCTGTTATCACTGGTGATGCAGGCAGCACAGGTTCCCGTTGGTTCTTCACTCTGCTCATAGTAATGGGCATCCACATGAGCTTCTTCAGCCTTCTTCTTCAAGATCTCTCCAAATTTATCTTTGCCAATGCACCCAAAGAAAGTTGCAGCTTTATAAGGGCTCTGAATCATCCACTGCAGATCGACAGGAAAAAAACCACAAAACAACAAACCAAAGTCAGAATGACTGATGTATTATTTTTTGCCTTTTTTTCCCCCCCCTCTTCACTCATCACATTTACTTCTGTGCCTACAGACCACTGTGACACACAGAACACTTCTATGCCTCAAGTAAAAACATATGGTACACAAAGGGAGGGAAGGTTAGCAAAGAACAAAAATTTACTCTTAATGGTCCCACTGAGTGTTTAACACCTAACGTTAAACTTAAACACACATAGTTCACTATCAAATACAGTACATTAGTATGTTTTTTACGAGGTATTCTAAAAGCAGTTCCCTCGCTCAAAGGAGATAGTCTTCAGTTAATCAAACAATATATGTTATCTTTAAAGAAAATCCATAGAAAAGACAAAAGAAACAAAAAACCCCAACAGAACCTAAAGAAATAGCACAGAAGGAAAACAATACATTTGACAAACCTAAGAAGGAACATTGTGCAACATTCACTATATGTGTAAAAACTAAATGGTGCTGATAACAACCATTTGTGGCTACAATTTAATTATACACAAAAAAAGGAAATGCTCCTCATTCACACTGTTAAAGCATGCATGAAAATATCCATCTCCAACTTTATTACGAGCAGTTCTGTCACTTGAATTCTAAAGAAAGAGCCCAGCTGCATAGTGTTGCCAGGTTATTTCATGAAGCTCCTCTTTTATTAATGCAAAATATTTATCATTCAGTTGCAAATGCATTTTGTACTAAGTTAAAAAAAATAGCACTTATCAGAAACAGAAAATCAAGAGTGAACCAAAAACAACCCAGAAATGTGAAGGAACAACCACAGGCCCTACTTTGCTGGTGGTGAGTCAACCAACTGAAGTCATTATAATTCACTCTAATTGCAGTCAGAAAGCTTATCCACTCAATCTATAGTATGAATTAAAGGCTACATCAATTTGCTGCTATACTAAAACCCCACTTATAATTGTTTCCTAATCAAGATCTGAATAAACGATAATGTCTCCATTACAAAGCAGCTTTAGTGGTAGCTGCGGGTTGTAGAAAGGCCAAGTAACTGAGTTGCAAATACATGCTTAGTCACATCTTTATTACTTCCAGCTCCAGAGGAAATAAAACTCTTTAGTCACGTAAAAGTCTTGATTAATAAAGGCAAAGGTGCATTTAAGTTGCAAAGCTTCTTTCGTGTAGCTATTTTATACACATCGAGCTTAAGGACAAAAAAGACTGTGTCGTCAGATGGTGGCAGCGTTCAATCTCTCATTCATGAAATGCACCCTACATATGCTCTGCTAATCTATTCCATGCCACTCTAAATGAACAGAAATTGAGAAAACCCCTAACAAGAGAATTATCTACGACATCCTTGCATTTTTCACGTGCATTTGCACATACCTCATGCATATTTGCCCTGTGTTCATTTAGGATGTCTTCAGAACAGAAATCTTTTCTATTTGGAAGTTTGATTAAGTAGAACAGATTACTTAACAGGAGTAAAGATGTTTGGGACCTACTGTAAGCAAATATGAAATCAATCTCCACACTGATAAGAACAGGAATAGATGATACAGGCCATTTGTATGTGTCTAACTAAATATAGTTCCTCTGGAGAATCGGAAGGCATGCTGTAGGATTTCTTGAGATGAATCTCTGAATAGTGTTCAGACCACTTCTTCCACAAGCAGTGGTTCTGATCATACTGATGATGATTTGAAACACAGGTATTACATGGTGGGGTATATTCCCATTGTACAGATATTCTTTTCATCTGTACATCCAAGTTAAGTTTAGCAAGACCAAGGAAGACAGAAAAGTAGTTCAGCGGTGTTTCCAGAAAGATGGTCTCGTCACAGACCTCCAGTTACAAATGCTCCCAGCTTCTTGGAATTATCTCCACATATTCCCACAATAGTGGTTGGTGAACTGTTGCTACTTGCAGAACTCCTGCAGAACTGTCCCACCTTTCCTCAGCTAAAAGGCTACATGTCAGTCAAGGCAAAACACAGGCATTGCATTACAAACATGATGAAACTGAAGTATAGAAAGCTCTCTGTGATGTACCACTGAAGCTGTACCCAGTGGCATGAGCCACAGGAGGCATTTACTGCATGAAGAAACAAAAGATAGAAAATAACATCTTTGAGGTAGACTGCGAGCTACTTCACATGCTGTTGTAACTATTGCTATCAACAAGGTTGTGGCTAAAACGCTCTAAATGGGACTGGGAGACGGTCATCACAAGACATTTATCACCATGAAAGAGTCCAATGTCAAGCGAAGGCCAATAACCAACTGCACACATTAATGCCAGGTATATGGTTATATGAACTGCAAATTAATTTTATAGATTTATGTGGAATACAAGGTTTAATTGAATGAAAAAGACTCCAGACAGAAACGGAAAATGACCCAGCTCAGCAGGCACTAGCATAATGAGTTAATTATCTAGGGTTTGGCTAGGCAGTAAGGCAGCTATTAACTGACTGTATTGACAGGCTGGTCAGGAGAGGCTGGCACCTGGCCATACCATGAATCCTCACCCTCACCCAGGGGAATCTGAGGCTGTTAATGGCCCAAAGACAGAAGTGTCAAAAGTAGGAACTTATCATGAAAGAACAAGACAGCCTCAGGAGTGGGATATCACAAAGGAAACTCAAAATCTAGAGTGCTTTATAAAATCCAATGTGTTCCTTCAGCCGAAAGTTTCCTTCTGGCAACGCAGCTCAGACATCAGGTACACCTAAGGACAAAGCTTCCTCAGTCAAGATAAGCATCCATGACAGAGGAGGGAGCACACAAAACAGAACACCTTTCAGAAGTTCACTTGAGTTAAAGAGATTGCATTTCCTTTGTGTGCACCCTGGTGAACTGAAAGCAAACGTTAATACTTTAAAATTTATATATATATATATATATTTCTTGCCTTTACCATAACTTAAACTTAGGCTGACTTCAAAATAAGCATCATCTAAATGAGCCTACAGACACGTTATTCCTCACAATCAAACAGTGAAGCCAGCACTTCAGAAAGGGGCCAGCACCTTGGCTGCTCGAGGGTACATCAGAGTGACAAAACACCTCTTGTTTTCATGAGGTTAACTTGGGCTTCACAGCAGTAGGAGTATCTGTTCAAGTGGTTTTTTCATGATCAGAGTTAACAGGGTAAAATCTCTGGCGTGCTTCAGCTACCAAAGTGTAAGAACCTTTGTGTTGCAGAGAGTGGGTGGCAGTGGCACAGAACAGCATCGTCTTTCTCTTTTTTTGCAAGATGTTGAGATGCCAAGAAAACTTGGTAACAAAACTCCTGAAGAGTCAATTGTGACTTTGTGAGACTACCTGGAGTTAACTATGTCCCCAGTTTTTCACATGCTCAGACTCAAAGATGTGGCACACCTATCTCCCACTTTGCCTGATTTGAAAACACCTTTGGAAACAATCTTTCCTCTGAGTTTCAGAAGCAATTCTAGAAGCACTTTTTCTAACAGTAGAAGGGACTTGACTTTGATTGACTCCTCAGTGCTTCCTTTTGAGAACGATAATCGAGATGAGTGACCTGAACAGCCCCTTACACTCAAAAAGTAACTAGAAAAACCCCACCCTCATACTATGAGACAGAAAATTGCTGGTCTTAAAGAATTAAAAAAAGGGAGAGAACTGAGTTCTTTGATTTTTATTTCCCAAGATCGTGCTATTTAGCTTGTGAATGCCATGCTGCTGCCACAGGGGCAGAGTCTGCTGTCTCACGTCACAACACTTGATCTGCATTCAAAGCTTTTCTTTGCTGTTCCTGCAAAGTTCACTGTAGAGGAGGACCTCTACTTGAAAGGCAAAAAGGAGCAAAACGCAATCCCATAAGACTTAAAAAACCCATCACACTGATGAAGCTCCAGACAGCTTTATAGCCCTCTGACTAAAAGATCCTTCAGAAATTCCATTTTATTCCGTTGCTATGCTTTGCTGGAAGTGCCACTGTTAACTGGACAACATCAATAACCAGAACAAGGAGGCTAACGAAGACACTTGCTATCAACCCCACATTGTTCTCCATCTCAATACCTTAGCTCCTGAACTCTTTTTTAAGGCTGCAGCCGGTAGTGCATTTCCACATCTGTCAGTTGTCCTGAACAATGCCAAAGCATAGGAAGCTTTGCTTAGACTGATATATCTTCTGCACACAGGAGTTTGCAGCTGCAGACTTGAATCCTAAATGCCTAGGAACTGACAACACAACAGGAAGCGTTATGCCCCTTCACAGTGAAGGATCTTCAAAACTCATTAACACTGAATACAGACATCTGAAGTGCATCTGAAGTGTGTTATTTGAAGCTGGACTCTCCTCTGCATGATCTGTCAAACCTGATCTTATTTTAAATTGCAGCTCTCAGAGGATAGGACTCCAAAGACCTAAAATTAGCTAAGACTTAACATGCCTGCTAAAACCTAAACTAAGCAATGTCAGCAGTTATTCACGAAGCATCCTTTGGAGCAAATCAGAACAGAAATGGCTTGTTTTTACATAGGGCCATTTGGAATATCTCTTCCTTTTATATTCTGTATTTTAGAACTAGTCCATACACTTTTCAGAGGGTTTCACTGGTCTGCTGTACCCTCTGAGCATGTCCCATCACCAATTACGTACACGGCCCATTACAGAACTCTCACAAGTATTTTTAGGAATATTTTAAAAAAACCAAAATTGAACCTCCCACATCTCATCTTAGAAAATCAGATACAATGAGAACAAGTGTGACCAAAACACACATCATTACATATAGACACACATCTCTTAAAAACACAAGAGCCTGACAACACAGAAAACAAACCTGGGAAATTATTAATAGTGACACTGTTCCAAGTGAGCTCACTCACTTCTTCTGGAATGCAATATTCTGTTACCATGACACATACTCTATAATTTCAAATCCCTACTGTGGTGGGTTAACTCCAGCCAACAGCTGAGCCCCCACCCAATCACTCTCTCAATCTTCCCTCCTGGAGGGAGAGATTTGGAACCTGGGAGAGAATCGGAAGCACAACAGTGAGAAAAATATGCATGGGACAAGATGAAATGATGCAAAGGCAATCATTCATCACCTCCCACCAGCAGACCAATGCCTAGCCAGTCTCTGAGCCATGGCTACCTTGAAAAAGCTCTCTTTCTCTCCCTCCCTTCAACAGTTTTACTGCTGACCTGGACTACTTCCTCAGTCAGTTGGGGTCAGCTGTCCTTGCTATGTCCCTTACCAACCTCTTTCCTACCCCACAGCTTACTTGATGTGGTAGTGGAGTGAAAAAACAGAAGTGGCTTTGATGCTGTGCAGCACTGTTGAGCAATAGCTAAAACATTGCTGTGTTAACCAACTTTGGTTTGGTAACAAACCCACACGACAGCACCGTCCTGCTAACAAGAAAATTAACTCCGTCTCAAGCAGCCCCATTATACCTACTCCAGAGTTGTTGCTATGAGAACACAGCACCAAGACCCTGGAAAACATAAGAGATGCTACATCCTTATTCCATCACCTTTGCAATCTCCTTTTTATTTCATTGGTTAACGTTTCAAGACTGTAACAGCTATTATCACCTAATGGTCATAAGGAAAAAAACGGAAAGGGAAAAAATAAGCTTATCTATAAAAGCAGGCTTGCAAAAAGGAGCCCTGTATCCTGTACAGTAATTCCTCTACCATTAGCTGGAGCTGCCAAATCTTGCATGAGGAAGTGATATTGTTAAAATGCATGACAACACCCTCGAGCAACTTCCAGTCAAATGAGATAAAAGTGATAATGTTTTTTAAAGGAAAAGACTAGCTAAAGCCTTGCACTGAGATCAATATCTAAATCTTAACAGGGTTTGGTTCAACATGTACCATCCAAATCTCTGCACAGAAATATCTATTAGTTTTAGTACGGTGCCACAAGTTGCATTTTGCTATAGCTTTTCAAATTAAGATGTCTATCAAAACATTAATCATCCAGGAGCAGTACTTCATCCTCTTCTACACTGAGAAACACAAAGCTAACAAACTGCCTCTTAACAAAATCTATAAGCCAAATAACTATTTTCAGTGCTGCTATTCTTTTGTATTCCATTTCCTATTCTTTCCCTCTTGCCATTCATCTCCTTGTTTTTAGTCCAGTCTGTGAGCCTCTTGCTGTACAAGGCAATACAAGTGTATTTGCTGTAATGAAACATGTAGTAGCCACATCCCAACGTTTCAATGTGACCAAAAGCTCTTTTACTGCACCCCTTAAATACAGGCCAGTTCAAGCACCTAATTGCAACATTCCTTACTCCATCACCCTCTTTTCCAGTATTTATAATGCCTCAAATCCCTAAAGTGCTGCAGGTTCGCTTCTAAAGCTCTTTCGGCTGAGGCCAAAAGCAGAATGTCTCCTGCAAGACCTTACAAGGTGTATAATCGAGATCGCAGCTGGCCTCGTGCCCCTTCCTCACATAGAGCCTGGGACAACAACCATCTCCTCTGACATGCCACTCTCTTTCCCTTTCTACAGCATTAATGCAGTCCTGTCTCCAAACCAGGTAAAAGATGATACATCTACAAAACAGGGCTGGTCATGCCAGTTCTTTGTCACTCAGATGACAGTTACATGAAGAACACGACAAGGTTCACTTGGGACTCTTCCACAGCTGTCTCTGTGTATACAACTGCTCCCAAGAAACCTGCTAATAGTCTAAAGCTATGTACCAGGTAAGCTTTAATAGTGTCTTCCTCAGCAAAAGAACTCAAAGGCATCGGCTTCCTTGCTGAACACTGCGTGAAACACGGCAAAGTGGCAAATAAAGCACACCACAAAAAATAAAGTCTTTACTACTCTGTGGCTAGAAGCTGTGCTGTGTTGAGCTGTTAACAAAAGCATATGAACAGCATGAAAATGGATCATACCTCAGTACACTAAGACAGACTCATTGGGCAACTGTAGACTACTGTTAACCGTGCCTCAGCCTACTCTACCTGTGATGACTTGGCACTCCACAGAGATACAGAGAAGACAAATCAGCCTTTAAAAATGCTTTAAAATGCATGTAAAACACTGTATATGTATTTAAGTACCAACCTATTGTTGCAAAGTGACATTTTAGGATGTTTTGCATACGATTTGGCATCTCTGTAACCTTAAAACAAATCTTCCTCTTCAAAATGCAAGCATATGTCACTCTTGCTCCCCTGCTAGATGATGTGCAGTCTCAATGAATACACCCACACCCAGGATGACAGCAAAGGATCCACAAGTGAAGAGATTTCCTTCATTGTCTGGCAGCACGGAATTCATAAAGCACAAACTGTAAACAGCTGCCTATCAGCTTCTATCAGCAACAGTATCAAAAACAGATGGCAAAGGTCAAGTCAAAGTTTATTGACAGTGATGAACTTCGACAGCCTCTATTAAATTACTTCTTCCTTTAAGGTGTATGTGATCAAAGCAGCGGAGAGATTTTCACTCAGTCACATAACAAGCTATTTGTTGAGATTGAAACATCTGGTCAATATCTTCTAACACTGCAATTTCATGCACAGTTAGCAATAGGGTACATTTCTTCTCTTCTTCTTACAGGGTCCATAAGGGTGGCACATATGGCTGATCATTTCATTCAGAAAGGTTTCAATTCCAGGCATTACATACAATTGTCTCTATGCTTTATAGTATTTTAAGTCTACCTACAATCCTTTTCCATCATCACTGCTGTCTGCTCTACTCTTTGCTATAAAAGCCCACAAATATGACAGAGCACTTAAAGCTTAACAGTTTTTGACTACTGGAGTAAGAAAGCTGTTAAGGCAAAGGAGCTTTTAAAGTGGCAGGTCTTCATCTATCTGTTGTCAAGTATTTCCAGTGCATTAAACTATTTACCAAAGCTCTAGTAACACAGATAATTTCATTTATGAAGCATTCTTGAGCAATTAAGATGACCCTCTTACCTAATTCATACATTATTATGCTTCTTACAAACACGACATACAACATACATTTCAAGTAAACGTGTGGTAACTGTAAGAAGTTTATTACTCATAATTGTATTTCTCAATCAAGACACAAAATGATATCTATCCCAAATGCTGAGAAATGTCTTGAAAACTATGCATCTACGTTGCCACAGCAACAAGTAGTGGATAATGTGAAATGTGCTTCACCCTTGCATTTGTAAATCCCAATCTCTTTGGTCAAAAGAAAAAGGAGGGCTTAGCTGCAAACACACCAACAGAAAGCACTTTTCAAAGACTTTTCAGACGCTATTAAACAATCTTCGTTTTTATTTGGTTAATGGTTGATTTCCACATCTCATTCCCACACTCCAAGCAGTAGCTGAACCTTATAAAGTTTACCTGGAAGTTGTAGGAAGACACTGACTCTAAAGCTCTTTGATATAATTACGCATCGTGCCCAGATGCTGCATCAAAGACATAACAGAGGGGTGGGCAAGGAAAGGGGGAGGTAGATCATCTCCATGTGCGAAAAACTATGAAATGCTTGAAATGAGACATCCCTCAGAGGTGTCACTGAAGATGCCTGGGGTTTCCTGACATCCCTCAGAGATGTCACTGAAGATACCTGGGATTTCCTGAAGAGTGTGTTGACTTTTGGCACTATGGTATTTATTCAGCAGTTCCTCATTGTTCTGAAGGAATGGAATATGTAACCTAGTTTAAAAAAAACCATCATAGTTGTCCACTGGAAACTGATGGGTTTCCTATAAATGTCAAGATCCAGCTTACAGGTAACACAGTGTGTTTACAAGTTGTAAACAGGAGCCTCAATAAGAGCCTGTCACACCATGCCACAAAGGCAGACAATCAAGTCAGGAAAGCAACTAATTAGCTGTCACTTAGCACTAACAGCATTAGTGTAGGAATTAAGTTGTTAGTCAGTTTCTAACTGTTTTTTGATAGGAATAGGAAGGAGGAAATGTTCCAGGAGTCCCTTAAGTTCAGAAGTAATGGGATTAGTACTACTGAATTGCAAGTTTTTTTCCCCAAGAAGCTCACAACATCCACTCACAAAGGGTGAACTTTATTGCTTATCTGCAGCAAGGCTCTTACATATTGTAGTGGAGCGTTCCACCTAAGCTGACAAATGGCTTTCTCTCAGAGTTAATAGAGAAGTTTCTCCAGTAGAGATCAGGAGAACAGAAGTTTAAAAGAAACTCTTTAAAGAAATGGAAATTTGGAAATGCTGGATGGCCATAAAAGATGAGACTGGCACACAGAGCAGGCTGAGATTGCAGTGGATTAACTGCATCCACAGAGTGCATGTGAAGGAGAACTCATACATGCTCTCATTAAATAACAAAGGTCATTATCATAGTATTCCAAATAGAATGTACTCCCTCACAACTGTAATCTACGTTACTGAAAGCCATTGTTATGTTTATTGCTACGTGTCAAAACACTGGTGCCTTACTTTTAACAGCTCAGGAAGGAACAAGAAACTTCACATAAAGCATATACTTCCACATTTCTAAATTACCTTTCAGCTCCTTGTTCCAGCACCAACTAGATATAAAATCAATACAGAACATTAGCTGGACAAGTAGTAATTATTTCTTACTGTTTCTTGCCTCCTGACATCAAGCACTCTGGACAAACAGCTGTTACATCTAACGCTCCATTTGGTCAGTTCATCTGCAGAGGATGTTCAACAGGCCTTGAAAGTTGTCAGTCTGTGCAGGGACCCTGGAATCCTCCTGCTCACTCACAGAATACCAACCACAGCCCCAGCACCTGAACTGCCCCGTGCCCAGGCAGGCAGCTGATGCACTACCAGGCACACTGTGCTGCACAGCTCCAGCTCACTCCTCCTCTCCAGGACCTCTGAGTTGGAAATTCTGTAGCCCAGCACAGAGAACTTCTTCAAGTCCCCTTGTCAGATGCTTTTGCTAACCACTTAAGGGAGAGATGGGATGCTCGCTCTCTCTCTCTCCAGTAAATATTATTCAGTCACATAAATAGATGATTTTCACTCTATTCACCAATAACTGACTGGCAATCTTATTTTTCCTATTTCTTGAAGATATACACACTGACCTGTATTTGCTCCACTTCACAAGAATCACTTTTCTCCTTGTCACTTTCATCCATAATGCTTTTAGATTTACTGTGGTGGGACTACCAATACCTTGGACAAAATAATGTAAGAAGGTTTCTATTTGCCACAAACTGCAAAGATCCTCCATTCTGGTTCCCAAGGCAGCAAACCAAGTAGCAAAAGAAAACTATTTATTAGAGCTTTTGATTACTTTTAAATCAATGTACTCCTTTCTTCAATGTAGTTTGTATATGTGATTGTAACAAATGTTAGCTCTTTTTTTTTTTAAACAAAATGCATTTAAAAAGCCACATATTATTAGGTGCAGTTGAAAGCAGCACTTGGCACTACCTGAATTTCTTGGCACACAGCTCAAATACTCTAGTAAGTTCAAATAATTTTCACAGAACAGATAATTTAGTCACCAACTCCTGTGCACTTCTAAAAAAGAACTGCAAATTGCTCTTAAATTTGTTTTTTCCCCCGAATTCAATGGCGGGTAAGACACTCGACACTTTGCTCCTGTGATGGGCTCAGCCTCAGCACCAACTCTCACAACTAACGTGGCTCCTTGAAGCGAGTGGAAGGCAAGTGGAAGGCATTTCCTAGGATGCTGGTTTAGACTCAGAAAAAGAGTGAATTCTCTCACAAAAAATAAATCACAGGATCAGACCTGATGAACTTTATCTTTGTATAACAGTAAATACTTTTTTTTAAACTCTAAAACCAAAACTAACAGAAAGAAGAAACACATACATGAAACGCTAAGGAGAAGATACTTCACTGGCAACTTTACAGCCCTGTTAGCTAATATTCTTAGAGTGAGGTGTGTTATTGAAGTTAACTATTTCCTTTTCCAATTTCCTCTGAGAAGCTGGAAAGCCCAGACCCTTCTATGATCTCAATTAATTCAGTCTTACATTGATGTTAATTCATTCAACAGAGTTGTGCATGATTTATGTAGATGCAAATGATATCAGATCCACACCTCGTATGACCCTGTGTATATTATCTTTTCATTTAGTAATTTATTTGCTATTCTATACATCAAGGAGTATCTGCAAGTATTTGAGTATGGTTCCATTACTTCAGCATTTTAAAAGCTACCCAATATCACCTTCTGCACTGCATATATTGACCACTATTAAACTAGAACAATTAAGATAAGAAGACCTATGTCAAGGGTTGACATCCAGTGGAGTAGACACTAAGTGACCACAAGTGACCCTTAAAAATCTCTTAATTTTGTGATAGGCATTTCAGTCCACTCTCAAAGATTCTCCTGGTAACAAGATCTTTTAAATATTTGCAAAAAGAGCATCGCTGCCTCTTAAATTTAAGATTTTTCTCATTTACTTTTTTCTGCCTTTTTGAATGCCTGTTACTGAAGAACACTGGGCTTTAAGAGTGAAATGCCAGTTCACAACTTCATTTCAGAAGGCAAGAGTTGGAAGCAACTTCCCACTGAAGCAGGGAGTGGCGGGGGGGGTGGTGGGGAAAGCAGGGAAATATTCAGAAGTAACAGCTTCCCAAGCCATTCTATAGGATCATTTTGTTCCTACTAGCACCATCGGTCAAAGAAATTTATAAAACAAAACGAAAAATCTTGTGGCAAAAGTGTGGTGTGATACACTGTACAAGGCCTGTACATGTCACATGGGACAGCCAATGCTATTAAGTCAGATGGAAATCTTCAGCTGATTAATTGAGAATACAGTAACTTTTTTATTTTCTCCCTTTTGGGCAACTGCAAACATCAAGATGTTTTCATAAATCTGTCATAAAATGTCTCTATTTGAACACATATAATGGCCTATTTACTTTTTAAAGAAATATTTTCATTTATGGTCTTCAGAAGAAAACAATATCTAAGCAATAATTAATTCAGCAATCTCTGTTGTTTTCTGCTCATGGGCATTTACTGCTTTCAGCAACATCAGGCAAGCCAACAACCTCATATCTTGCTTGCACTGGCTGCAGGATACGCTTGTTGTGATCCCTGAAGATGCAATGCATTAGATAGAATGTACTTAATCTGAAACCCTAGTTGCATATGTGCTAATTAATTTGGATCTAAACTTATCACATCACTACTTTGGTTATTTGCTCAATAATTTTCTGCACAGCACAAAATTCATCATATTGAAAAGTGCACAAGTATAAAAGCATGTGACAGCTAAGGAAAACTAAAATGTTAAGGAAAACTGAAGTATTCTCAAAGTATAAATATCCCGGGATGTTCTCCTTCACAGAGAGATAAAAACTGCAACATAATTTCAAGGATTCTTCCTGGAGTTTTTGGATATTGTTCTGCTAATGTTAATTACATCATTACATGATTTCCTATGGATAACAACTTGTAATTCCATCTACTTATTGTCTATAGAGGCAGAGGAACACAGCAGATTACGAGGCTGTCAAGATGATCAAGTGGCATCAAATGCAAATTTGTATTTGGGATGCAGCATGTAAGATTTGGAAATGCTGCTTAAAAACAGATGCAGCAAAACAGCTTCAGGCACTGAATGCATGAAGAAAAGCTAATCCATTAGAATATCTGAAACGATACCAAAAGATTCTACCTAAACTTCATTAGGAGGAGAACCTGTCAATAAATCAACTGAAAGATAAGGACAAGCACCAAGAATAAAACACTCACCAGATATAAGTGCTGTTACACCATTTTTTTCTGGATGCCAAAGCTAACAAGCGGTGAGATGAAAGGTTAACTCATTAGTCCTTAGTTTTAATTTTCTGGAACAAATTCCTTAGCATTTCAGCTCCTTGTAACCTGAAAGCCAATTTTACGCTCCTACTTACATTGATGGAACCTGGCTGATATCAGTGGGATTATACCAGGATGGATTAAAAGAGAATTTGGTCCTATTATCTGAATTCTGATAAGTTGTTAGTTGTTACACGTATTACATGGCTATTCAAGATTAAGTCCTCAGGATGTGAATGCATTGTGAGAATACTCATTGGTAACTGCAAAGCAAATTGAAGCTGGACAGACCAGATCAATGCTAGACACTGCTATCAAAGCACTGCCTCTGCCTATGATTTCAAAGCCAGCATCACCACTTTCATTAGTCCTAAGAACAGACAACACATTTCTTTTCACCAGATAAGATACTACTTGTATACAACCGAAGCAATATTAAGACCACGAATTTGAAATGAAGTTGGAATGTCCACATGTTAGCAAACATTAGTTCTGCAGATCCATTATTTTAACATTCTACAGTTTGGTACTTTTTTTTTTTACATGAGAGCTAGAATCAACCAAAACAGGTATCTTGGACTGTTTCAGAATAAGATTTAAAAAGACAGTAGCTCTACAGTTCTGTAGGCTGCATGTCCAGAACACATTAATGTAGGAAACTGTAAAACTGCTTTTAAAACTGACCTTAGGAGAGATCACACACATAGCAAACCCCAGGAGTTGTCACATTAAGCCAATCTCTCCCCAAAAAAAAGCCCTCAACGACAACAAAAAACCTGCCACACTGATACAGAACTTAGACTCCTTAAGCAAAACAAACCAAAGAAATAACTTAAACACAAAAACCCTCTTCAATTTTTTACTGACGTGTCAACATCCACACCACTGCCAGGCTGTACATACCAGCCTTTGGATTAGCAGGCTGCATCCCTGTCCTCTGAGGAAGAATTAAGACAGAGAAAAAGTTCAGAGATAATTCTACAGTGCAATGATGGCTCCCAGTTAGAAAGTATTAACACAACATCAATTATGTAGATATCAGCTGATTAATGGAATCCAGAGAAAAATCTAACTACCCATAACTATCTGACTCAACACAGAGAGTACAGGGGAAAATGGACACACTATTTAGCATTAAATGGAGCAGCAGAAGAGGTTTGAATACATAGCTCAGTGGTTCTCTTAATTAAAAGTCTTCTACCTATTTAACAGAATCATAGAACTGTTTAAGTTAGAAAGACCTTTAAGATCCAGTCCTACTGCTAACCTAATGCTGTCACGTCCACCACTAAACCATGACCTTAAGTGCCATCTTTCACATATCTCCAGAGATGGTGACTCCACCACTTCCCTGGGCAGCCAACTAGCAATTCTTCATGAGGTTACTATAACCATGTTAGATGGCTGGCAGAAACAAGTCAGATTTTTCTTCATAAGCCTCAATGAAGCTCTCATATCACCTTATTTGATTGCACAAATAAAACATCTCACAGAATCGGTAACAAAATCTGGCTTATTTTGTCACGCTTAAACACTCACCATAATTGTACAGCCAGTATCCAAGAATTCACTGATCTTCTAATAGTTCTGCCTTGGCAAATCAGTGTGATTCTGCACGGTACAAAGTAAACTAGGACATTGCTCACATACTTTTTTATCCTTTAAGTCTAATGATCACATTTCACTAACCAATGAACCAAACACAGCTCAATTAATTCCTTTACTGCATTAAGAAGTTTTTCTTCTCTTGACATTCAGGCCTGACTCCCATGAATGTTAATGGGAGCTAGGCGTGCTTATCACAGTGACAATACACTTCTTTAGATACACTATAGGTACAGAGTCTGCAGGCAAGTGTGAAGATCCTTGGATAATAAACTGTACTTCCCCAGTCCAACATAAAAAAAAGCTGTATGCTTCAGAAGCTGAGCCACCCAGTCACAGCAGAGAGAGCTTTAAGTGGGGATAATCATCATAACTGCTAAGAACTGCTTCTGTCTGCTTGTTTTGAACAGCTTCATTCTTTAATTTGAGGGTCCTATAGAAAAACACCGAAAAGAGGAAATTTTGTCTTAACTTCAAATGTGTTAAAACAGTGCAACTTGGAAATTTAAGTAACAGGAAAAAAAAGTACAGTGGGACAAAAGTTTCAGAGAGGTCGATCTGTAGTTCTGAGGAACAAATCATCCGTTCAATGGACAAACTGAATAAGGTCTTAGGTATGAGGTAGAAAAGTGTAGATGGAAAGAGCCACAATGTGCTACAATATGAAATAAAACACTGAGTAGATTAAGATGTTCTAACGTTCTACACACTAAGATAATTACATTTTCAAGTCTGACACTGAATTTATCTTGGCTGATACAAGCTTACCTGTAATTATATATATATATATTTAATCTGGAGTTCATGCTATCTTTTTATGAACTTATTGTTTCTTCAATCTAGAACTAGGGGCAGAACAAACCAAAGTCATATAAATGGTGAAAAAGTGTGGCTTTAGATTTCTTGAATTGAAGTTTTCAGAATAAATTAAATCTAACACGTTTTCAAGTGCTTCATAAATACTGTGATACCCGTGCTCGGTTTTACAGCTACGGTTTGTATAATCGAAACCCAAGTTATTTTTAAAACGCTGAGTAGAGGACTGGTTTCTTTCAGCAACAAAAGGAAAGTTTCTTTGAAAGACTGCCAAAAGTACTTTTATAGCCGATACGGAGCTGACACACTAACCTGCTAAATGTTTGTGGAAGTACTAATGACTAAGCAAGGGATATCAAAGACAGTGAATAAAAGAACAAACAGCTGCCAGCACTTGGCATTCCATTCTGCTATCACAGCTAATATGATTGGCAAAGGAAGTTACACCTACTTTATAATAATAATACTGCATTTGGCAAAGGCTTCGAGATGGAAGTTTTCCAGCTCTCAATTTTCCAAAAGGTGTTGTATGATTCATTAGAAAGATCAAAATAAAACATTATACTACTGGAACTGCAATGCTGCATAGAATCTTGTTTAAAAACGCATCCAGAGCAGCAGCCTGCTTAAGATACGTGGCCACTGTTATTTTCACACTGATAAGACTTTTTACCATCATCAGCTTGTGATGTGGTCCAAGATGGTCAGTGAAATATATAAGAATTGACTTGGTGCTGAACATTTGACTGAAGAGTGCCTTTTTGGATACTATGGTAGCATGAATCCTGTTTTAAATGATCTCTTTTACCCTAATAATGATAGGAAACACTAAGAATTTCAGTTGACTATCCTCTGAAACAAAAGCATGCAAGTTTACACTGAAGAGCCACTCACAGCTTTGAAAATCCCCATAAGATCTTAGGTTGCATAAGAAGCCAATAAAGCTTTCTAACTGACTTCTTACTATTGGTCTAGTAATAGCATAAACTTGTAAAGTTCCATTTCATACTGAGTATAGTAGAATTTATGCTGAACAATACTTAGAACATGTGAATATTTAGGCAGTATAGACTCATAGGATGGTAGGGTTGGAAGGGACCTTTAGAGATCGAGTATGTGCATCTTTATTCCATCTTGCTTATACCTTCAATATTTAACAGATTTCAAACATTGACTCTAAACTGGTACAATGATTTTTTTTTTTATATTGATTTCAGAGCATCCAGGACACTGTTGCAAACGTGCTGACTGCAGAATCATTCCGATGATGATAGCAAGGGCCACCATAAGCCAGAAAAAACAGACTAAAATCGACCTTAAATCCATTTAAGTTACCAAAGAGGCTGAAATAGTTGGATGCAACTGGTTTAAGAGACTAAGATAACACAAGTAACAACATAACCACTCTCAAACAATAGTTTGAGGAGTCTGGCTTTGGCAGATAAACACTAAAAATTGTTCACTCAGAAATAATAGTTTAAAAATTTAAGATTTAGTCTTTTAAGTGTTTGAGTCTTTTAAATCTTCTCTAACACATTGACACAAAGGACCCAAAACAATGTCTCCTTCAATTTTCCTTTGTGGGATTTATAATGCCAATGAGTACTTGGAAATACTGTATTCAGTGCTTTTGTCTGGCTTGGAATAGAAATAGAATCACAATATCATAAATATTTAGGTAAATGAATAAACAAACTGAAATTCCCAGGGCAAAACAATGATTTGTTTCATGTACTTAATTCTCAACACTTTCCTGTGAGGGAGCAATAGGGATCTGTTATCCACAAAAGCACTATCATCCCAATGTGCTTAATTAGCTCTTGATTAGGGCCAGACAGGAGAGTAATAATGAGCTATGTATACTTCTCCTACTGTAGTTTTTGCACCGTGCGTGTTCACTGATGGAAAAATTGATAAAATAGCAATTCATATTCAAACACCAGGCACCAAAGGGAAAAGGAGACAGCTTTACTCTTAAGCACGCAGAAAGGAGTCAATCCCTCTTTTCATTTATGGAAAATGGCCTCATAGGAAAGGAAAAAGCAGAATGAGTTTACAGCAAAGGACTTCATCTGATGCCTCTGGAAAAGCTAACTGTAACCATCGCTCACTCTCGTGGCAAAGGTTGGCTAAGAGGAACCTGACGTGCAGGTCTATGTGACGCAGTGAGGATCATCAGTAGCACTCCATCACTCATCCCATTTTACTCCAATCTTAGCTGCACACTCCCATGTGTGCACGTCATGGCAGCCCCAGCAAGGGCTCCCCGGGCTCCCCTCAAAAGCAGCAGCAATCACTTTATGGATACGTTTTACAGAACATTGGTGCCCAAGAATTGCCTGAAGTTTGCTTTCCTACTAGTTTTCACCTACACTTCACATGCTTTGTGTTCCACCTCGATTCCAACACTGCAGCACAGTATTAAAACCATTTTTGGGTCAAAAGCAGATACTTAATAACGAGCACTCTAAAACAAAAGCCACATTCATCTGCCACGACACCAACTTCTTGACCACCTGTAAAATCAGAGCTTTTCCTGACAGAATTTCTTCAGCTTTTCATTTCTTCTTAAAATGTGTCCAAGTAAACCAGTAAAAACTTTACAAAACACGCTACCAATTTTTTTTAACCTCTGCATTTAACAAAGCACTTGCTTCCAACCCAGATAAATCCCAACACATGACAGGATAAAAACTATGTTCCAGATCCAAATCTCAAAAAATAGCAGAATTATACAAGGGAAAACAATCAATCTCTCCTCTAATAAAAACTACTACAAATTTACATAGTTGATTAAGTAAGTGTGTGGAAAACATGCACAAAGGATGTTTAACACAGCTATCGGAAACAAGTGCCTCAAGTATCATTTCTTAAAGAAAATGTCTGCTTCAGACAATTATGTTTCTTTGCCTGCAAACATTAATTGGCTCCTATAAAAAAAGGCTAGGATATGATAGATTGACTACTGAAACACCATGTGCTGCAAACATGGGGAGCAAGAAAGTGTTCTTTCATTTAAGAAAAGGGAAAATATAATAAAGTGAAGATGTGCAATGTGATCTCAACATAATGCAAGATTACAGACACCCTTCTTGAATAAATGTATCAAGGTAAAAGTGGGGAAAATGGCACGTGGACCTCCAGACACATCTGACATTTTACTATTATATTTAACCTATCTGGGTTGGGTTGAAGAGTTTGATTTAATGCTGTATGGGAAACTATTAATGAAGCTGCAGAAATGGAAATTGGCAGTGTAAATCCCAGGAAAGTAATAGGCAGTGGTGCCTAGCAGTGGGTTATGCTGAAACAGGGATCATCAGGCTTCGAGCAAGTTAATGCTCCTCCAGGATCAGCCCCAGGACAGAACTGACAAAACAAAGGTGACAGTCACCATAAAACTCTGCTAATGAGATTTGCTTACAAAGAAGCTCAATAAAGAGGAAAAGCAGAAAACCTTACAGTGGAACCAACCAACTTTGAGAGCTATTCAACTGTGGAAACAGAAATAGTATGAAATGCAAGGTCACACGTTCAATGTCCAATAAATCAATATTTCTTTAGATATAAAGCCAGGGGCTTATTTGTTGGAGGAAGATCTGGACACAACAGTTTACCACAACCTGACTTAAATGGACTCAGATGCCTTAAAAGACACTTCTTTTAGTTTAATTAAATACAATAAAAAGCATTTGCAATTTAGGTGGTGAAAGATTAGGTCCATTGTAAGAATCCTTGTTATGGCCACAAACACAGTAACTTTTGTAGTCTGGTCACTGTTGTTGAAATAGAAGAATAAAAATTGAACAGAAGAGTAAGACGATGAGAACAAAGAGAGTTTAAAGAGTTCCTAAAACACTTCAGCTTTGTGTAGCTTAATAAAACAAAGGTTGACAAAGATTGTACACATTAGACTCTACCTCCTTGTACAATGAGGTTACTAGCTCAGTGAGAGACGAGTAATGAAAAGCTTTTGACAGTTTCTCCTATAAAATTCTCAAATGATGAAGCATGGTCTACATAATCAGACAATGAAGTGGACAGAAACCCATCCACACTGCTGGGCTCAAAGGGTTGCAATCAGTCCAGTAAATCCAGCTGGAGACCAGTCACGGGTGGTGGAAAACACAGGAGAGAGATTACAGAATTGTTTACTTTAGGATAGCTTTTCAGGAAAAGCACAAGAGGGTAGAAAACCAACCAGATAGTTCTTAGATGAAGCTGACAAGTTTGTGAAGGGGAGTACAAGACATGACTGCCTGTGGTACCTAGACAACTTCAGGTCTTTCTCTTGAAAGAGAATGATAGCTTCACACCTCACATTTGCAGCTACTGTGAAATAATACTCACTGAACAGGTACACAACTGAGTATTCATTATTGCATTCTCCACAGATATGCAACAACCTTTTAGCAGCTCTAACTTCAGTGAATCCTGTCCTGTATTACATGCAACACTGTCTTCAGGCAATTACAGGTTCTATGTTTAAATAGCACACTAAGTTCTGTTTCTTTCAGTAAAATTACCCAGAGAATTTTAACTAATGAATATTTCCAAAACAAAGATAAAATGGTACATAGTCTGTGTCTCACATGATATCTTTGATATTTACAGAGAATGACAGGATCTCAGTCTGACAACTTCAAAAGCCTCCAGAAGCCAAATTACTTTTAAGTGCTCATATTAAGTAATGGTGACTGATGCCACTGAAGTACCCAAGCTCTTACCTTTTTCACCTTAGAAATATTTTAACTAACATACCTTGAGAAGAAGTTAATATGTTAATGATTTCTACCAGCTCGAAAGAAACCAAAGATGACCAACCCTCACCCCCTAACATCACCACCAAGAAAATAAATGAACCAAACTCCTAAAACAGGCAAGTACAAAGTTTCTGCTGGGATTTTTTAACTGCCTGCAATTGGTATGGTTTATGCAATTCAAGATCAAACACTCAACTAACAAGCAAGAGATAAAATATGTTGTTTTTCAAACTTACACCTGCAAAAGCTGAAATGTTCAGAGCAGGCTATGTCACCTCCCCTTCTTGACCTCTGGGTCTCAAGATCACTGAGAGAAGTCTATCTTTTCTCTGTTTTACTCAAAAGCAAATTGAGTGCCCTATCAAACATTGCTTATCACATAACTCCTGAGCAATGCATTCGCAGCAGCAAGCAATAAAACATAATGCTAAACAAATAATCAAAAGTTATATCAGTCGGGAGGTTTATTTTATGTCTAGCAGATTACAAAGTTATCCATCTACGGTATGACTGCCATAAAGGGTGTATCAAACAATTTATTGCATGGAATGATAACTAGTAGTCATTATAAAACTGTCTCATGCACAAGAAAGTGCATTTCTACATACTGCAATTCAGAAATCTTGCTTTTCCTACTGAAATACATTCAAATACAGTAGTCTGTGGAGTTACCCTGCCTTGCCATTTAGCAGTTTTAAACTGCTATCACTAGATTTCCTCTCTTGTAAACAGCAGCTGTCCACACAATACACAAAATTGCATTGTAATTATTTTGAAATGGCAGGATTTTCTTACACCAGTTAAAAATCTGACCTATGTTGGCATTCAGCATATGCTTTTTTGTTGGCTTTTCCAAGTCAGCCTGCTTGAAGCAGCGTAAACGGACCACTGCAAAGTTAAGTCAGAATCTTAAGTTACTGCTTTATCACAGTGTCCTCCTAGAGAGCTTTTACTGGCCCTTCATCTTACAAAAACAACACAGCACACACACAAAAAAACATTCCCTTTCCCAACACACACAGATTCAGTTCTATCTGATCCGTAAACTTCAAGTAACCAATTAGTTTTTGAAAGGTCTGCTGTGCCATTTCCATGCTTATTGTACCCTGCTTTAAAACTCTGACAAAACACTTCCAAAACCCTTTGAAATCTCTACCATAACGTCTGTTTCAAAGAATAAATGGATCCTCTAGTTCCAGATGACGTGTCGTGTACTCCTGCTAAATGAGAGCAGTACTTCTGCCAAAGCCTGCAGTTGATAACATCCTGCACGGAAATACATCAAAAAAGCAAATATATAATAGACATAAGCCAAAACCCACTGCATGTCAGAATAAAAAGAACGGGGCATTGGGTAAAAAAAAAAAAAGAGCTGTATTTAACTGCTAAGAAGCCATGGGACAACTATATTTCACTTGAACTGATAACACCAGAAACGTCTTTTTTTGACATGTAACATTTAGAAGCTGTCAGTTCATGTGCCTAGCAATCTTTCATTCCTGTAACGATTCTTTGTAGTCACATTTTCAATCCTTAAAAGAATGCAGCAACTTAACTTTTAAGAATGTTTTTCTTCGCTAGAAAGAGTTTCTGTCAGCGTTTCTTCAGTGTGAATAAAGATTAACGATAAGTGATTTAGGTATGTAGGCTTGATAATTAAGTGATTAAATACACTTGCTTCCACATCCAACAGTACTAGATAACTCCAGCTCCTATTGATATTGATTAGAGATAAAAACGCTGAATGCCTACTGTGGAAGCAAGGTGTTCAGTGGCTCTGAGTGTTTTTGTGTGAACATTTAAACAGAAGAGAACACTAAATCCTTCACAGGAAGCTCCCGTTCTCAGGTGTGGTATAACTAATGCTGTTCTCAGGCACAGATGATATTTGCTGTATCAATCTCCCATTTGCCAGCAGGACAGAGGATTTAAAGAACTGGGATCATTAAATTTGATTCTCTTTTAAGTAGATTCGGGTTCTTCTAGCTTCAGTGTTAAAAAAGTTGGGTCACAGGGGCACGCAAGAATAATTTAATACTCAAAATACATCTGACATTCCAAACACAACTATCCTGAGTTCGGTTACAGAGACCTAATTGGCTCAGAAGATAGCAGTGAAAAACAAAGACAGGAAGAAGGGTTAAATGGCAGAAATCCCCTTGCACACTGGTGTGGAGGCCTAAAAAGTGTACCAAACAAAAACCTCCATTTCCACAAGAACGCTACTTGGGACAGAACTGGAAAAAGCAAAGAGAAGGGAAGCAACACAAAAATCAGCCCGCAGGTTTGCCAGATACCTATTGTGAGGAAATGTGCATCTCCATGATTCCTCAGGTCTTTTTCTACCCATGTCTCAAGAGCAATCCAGCAAACGTATCCAGCATGAAGATTTCTGGGCTATGCCACCTAGTCTTATTGTTTTAAATTATTACAATCTTTATTTCTCAAAAGACTTCCCAAAGTCAAAAGACTTCCCAGGTCAATTTGGCTAAAAGTCTAATGTCAATGCCTAGTCTAAGAAATGAAATCGGCAAACCCAATAAAACTGTATTTTAACAATTTTATGCGACATCACATAACTACAAGGCAGAATCAATACTGCAAAATCATTTTTCTCTTAAGAATCTTCAGAGTTAGCTCCTATTCTGGCAAATACACAGCGTTAAAACCACAGTGTCCCTTTTAGTAGCCCTGTGGGCTCCCTACTCTTCACATTTTCATGTTCAGTGCAAAGCTGAGATAGACATATGATCCTATTTCCTTCTGCACTACAAGTATGTGAATAAGCTACTTCTTATCACTCAGTCTCTGCACTTAAGACAAAAGTACTTCCAATCTAAATGAAGGCAGTAAACAGAATGCACTTAATCACTTTCATCTGTAGGATGACCCTCCATGAATATGGAAAATTAGCCATCTTTCCTGTATGCCTAAAACATAAGACATACCAGTATGGTTTTTTAATTGGCACATGAAAACACTGGTTTGGGAAAATGGAAGAAATAAGATTTACCCTGCCCTGTGTGCAATGCTCTCAAATAATAAGTGATTTCATTGCTTTTGAAAACATTAGTTAAGAAACAGAATTGATAAAAAAGCAAGTAAAGCCTGCATGCCACTGTCATCGTTTTTTAAACTCAACTCCCAATAACACACACACACACACTGAGAAATATTGGTGTTGAAAAATTACTGCCTGCTAAAACGGATTTAGCACCAACCAGAATGCATAGTATAAAAGAAAATTGATCGCTACTTACAGAGTGCTATAAATGAACACAGTGCTTTACAGATAAACATTAGCAGGGTTCCTTCCCCTTAAGAGCGTATAATTGAACTCAAATGGGATACTCTGAATGACAATTAAGGTTTGTGAAAATGAGCAGAGGCATTGTTATTGCAAAGATGAATACAGAAAGGAACAACAGAGACTTGCATACTCCCTGCTTGATTTCTTGCAGAAGCTGTAATTCACACACTGCTATTGTTCTGATGGCTGTATGGATTTGCTCAAAGGAAAGATTACATACCTGTAATTTAAAGGGTGGCAATTGACTATTAGAACTATCAGATTTTGATATTCCTTTTATTAATACAGAACACTTAAAGAAAAGATAAGAATTCAATAATTGATGTGGTTCACTGCTCAGAGTGTAACATTATTTTTCATTTCAGGACAAATGAACATAGTTACAAGCAAGCATTTTGTTCAGCTTCTGCTTGTGATGGAAGGGCCTGAAAGCTGTTTGACATAGCCGAGGAGATCAATATAGATGAGATGACAAATGATCACCAGCTGTGCAGAGTATGACACAAATGCAATACACAAAAACCAGAAGAGAAACAATCAGAAGTGACATGAAGGAGGAAACTGAAAGAGTCTCTGACAAAAGGCAACTTTAGTATAGTCCTCTCGAGGGTCCTGAGGCAGTTCACAGATTAATTCAAAGGATGGAACTAAATGTGAAAGTTTAAAAGTAACCCATAATAGGACAGCTGGGGATATTCCTCTGGCACCAGGAGCATCAAAAATTAACAAAACCAAGAGCCAGGTGAGTGAGGTAATAGGCTCTCTAAAAGACAAGCCAGGAACATTTTGATGCAGTTGCTGCAGCTGAGAAAAAAAAAAAATCACACCTGATAACTTTTATAGCTTTAGTAACTTAAAGCTACTCAGAATCTCTACTCGGAACCATCTACTCAGAATGCACCTGAGCACAGAGAATAGAGAAGATGATCAGAGATTTCCTAACGAGTCACAGAAGAGATAAACACTAAGATTTCTTGAAGAGTTAGATACTAGACTGGGAAGAAAACTCTGAGGGGCAAACGGCCTGCTTGTTAACATGCATGAAGAAGTGCCCCCAGATACTGTAAGGTGTGAGAGAAGTGTAGCACAGGTGAATGCCCAACCATCAAACCTGGAAGTAGTCAAGCTGTTTGAGAAATACTTGAATAAAAACAGGAAAATCACTTGAAATAAATAAGAAATACTGAAAAAGCATTAGAAAATACCAGTTCTATTCTGGTCAAATCAATGTAATTTACAAGCTGATGTTTAGGTACCCACAGAGACAGAAGAGATGTATGAGCATCTGAAAAAAAACCAACTCAGGCAATTAATAAATATATCCTCAACCATACAATAAGACACAGAGTTTCAAACATTATTCTTTGACACAAGGGGATAAAACATCTATTTTTAAACGTCCTCATTTCATGTCTGTGAGATCTGAGAAAAGGTGTCCACCCACGTGTAACAATATCAGTGTACAAGAGCAATCCGACCACTGAGAAGGGAAAAAGAATATTGTGCTGTGGGATCACCCAAAAATATGCAGCACTATCATTTGTGACACAGGAGGCAAAAGTTTAGGTTTGAATTATGTATATAAAACTTAGCTAATATACCTCTGGTTAATTGCGTATACGGCTTCACAAGACACATTAACTTTCCCCCCTAATATCCAAAAGAAATGTATTGCAATTTTTTGCGCTGAAAATTGGAAACCTGTAGCTATGAACAGAAGTAACAAATCATCAATAGTTACCGTAGAGATGAACTAAAATACAAATAGCATTCCATGCTTCACCTGTCAGAGCAAAGGAACGTCTGGAAAAGGTGTCAAGGGACAAAGCAGTAACCGAGAAGATTAGGCAGCTAATGTTTTTATGCTATACCTTCATAGGCTTTTATTCTGTTAGTGATAGCTCATCTGTTTCTTTAAGAGCTTCTGGTTTTGCAACCAGGAATTCAACACGAGGAGATGCATATTTATCTATATAGATGAGCAAAGTAAAGCTGGAAAGAAGGAGCAAATCTGCATTTCTAAAACGTGAGACTGTAACTAACTCTCAACTTTTGCAACATGGTAACACTCGGTGCACTACCTCATTAACGCTGTTCCTTTAATCCTTTTCATCTAAAGTAGATCCTGAATTAACACTAAACTTGAGCAAAAGTTGGGAGTGCTATTTTAATAGGATTTTCAGTAACCCAGATTATAAGGAGAAGAAGGGCTTAGAGGTGCCACTATACCAGTACTATTATTAATTTATTTGGAAGGCATTTATTTTTGTCTGATTCCAGATTGTCTAATCTCACCACAGAATTTCAACCCTAACCTGAAATAATTCTTTCATTGCACAACTGCAGTGTACCCTTTAAAAAAAAAGGATAAAAGATGGAAGCAAGCACCAACGACTCGTAGCTTCAACCAAATGCAGCGGCAGACTGGTTGAAATTTAACAACTTAGGGATTCAAAACTAGTTAATACACAACGGTGATGGAAGCGATGCTGCTTTTTTGCAATGTTTTTAAGCCTGCTGCTGTTTCTTTTTTAAAAGAAAACTTGGAATGTGAGCAAGTTTTCCCTGCGTTTTACACACAGAAATTGAATAGAACACAATACTTTTGTTAGAGGCAAATCACTGAGACAAAGAAGTGCTTTGAAATTAACCACTGAGAACAACATATATATTTAGAGGGATGTGCATAAAAAATGCCATTTCCTTATGCTATTTAAACATATAATAAAAGCAGGCTAAACACTTCAGCTTCATTCATAGGATCTGTTTTATAACACATTACGTAAAATGAATCTAAATCTATTTCTTAATTGCAGCAGATGCAGAATTAGTGAAAGCTCATCCTTTACTTATTACAGGACTGCCCTCATGTTCATAAATACTGCCTTCAAGTGACAGCTCTATTATGCGAAATTCTCAGTTGTAAGAATCCTGATAGAAGCCTCAGTGTTTTTATTGGGTAATAAAATGCAAGTCACTCTAGTGGAACCTTTAGAATAAATTTCTTTAATATGTCATTAACACTACCTCGTAAACTAAATTGTTGATTTGGAAAGGGTAGGAGGAGAACTACATGCATTTCCTGCTGGACAATTTACACCTGAGAATGTGGAAATCAGTCTGACAGGAATAAATTCATCCATCTTTTTTTTTAACCAGAGGTTTTCAGAATACAAGATTTTAAATGGAAACGTAAAAATAGCAGAAGAAAAAGAGGTTTTTTTGAATGAATGAAAACTTAAAGATATCGATGCTAAAAAACAATTCTAAGCCTGAGAACACACAAAAGGAAGAAACCTAGTATCAGTCCATAAATATTACACTCTGAGATCATGCAAACAGAAGTAAGCAGCATTTAATGAGAGTCCAAGATAGTGGAGAAAAGCTGGAATCTAAACAGCCTCCTGCTAAGTTTAGATCAGCATCATGATTTCTTCCAATTGCATCATGCCCAGAAGAACAACTCTTGCAAGGCTACGAGGCAACCGGGGAGTCTTTGCCTGTTCCAGGTAAGCTCCTGAGACACTGAGAAATGTACAGTGCAGTATTTATAAATGCACAGGAATCACGGCGGCCTCAGAACCTTGCCTCCCACAAGTACAGCTCTGAGAGCAATCCAATATTCCCAGGGTTTAAAGCTGAGATGTTAAGTAACACAGGGATCTCACTCCCTGACATGCTGAACATGACAAGTGCAGCATACTCACTTCAAATCAACAATTTTCTCAATATAAAAATGGTCTTTTAAAATAGCTACAGACATCACCCCTGTTTACATTTCATTGGAAGGAAATTGTTCTCCAAATCAAATCAATGCAGAGCATTTTAATCTCTTAGCAACTAGATTTGTGTAACATTCAGGAAGTTGTTATTTGAATCTCAAAGTACAGATTATGTTCTTATTTTCTCCCCAAAATCTACTGGTCATACTTTGACTTGTCTGACGCCTACTTAATCTTGGTGAGAATGAAGCTGCAGATTTAAACGATGTTTCACTCACACGCTACAAGGAAAACTTTGGAAATAGGTGATTCATTTAGTTCATTTGTTTTAAAAATGCTTTATAGTATGACTCTGCTGCTGTTCCGACACCAAAACCAAATTGTATTGGAGTCTTCTCAGGAAATTTGATTTCTAGATGTCACATTCAGCATTGGTCAGACATTGAATTTCTCTGTACTAGCTGCATTATTGACCATAATACTATTGATTCAGAGCTGGAACTTCCCAACCCCCTTCTACTCCTTCACTGTGTATTTTCTCTCTCTACCATGTTTTTTTCCATCTGAAGCTTAACATGCTGCTGTTGTAATAAGATTTTCTGTCAATATTCTTGCCAGCACACATTGTACCATTATCTCAGATATGATTATAATGCTATTAGGTTTGAAAATACACTTGTTTCCCCCACTGACTATAATTATTTCCCCCTTATTTTTACTCTTTCCCAACAGTTTTTCCAAGTTATCTTTCAAACTCTTAAAATGAAATGAAAAAACCATATTTTTGTAAAACTCTGAATGCTTTAAATAAAAACAAAACAAACCCTCAACAGCTTGTGTAGCCTAACTGAAAAACACTTCAAAACAAGTTATTCATCACATTTTTACACAAACACACACAGCTACAGAAAAAAATGAAGGTCAGAAGCTCCATTTTCACTTCTGGCTTTTGAAGTACCGTCCAGTACTTCCTAAATGACTTACTGAATATCAAAGTCAACTCAATATATTGAGTTTGATAAGGTTTTACGCTGGCTGTGAATTACTAAAGCAGTTTGTACTGTGCCTATTTTAGTATATTATCACATGGTTGCAACAGCTTAATGATTTAAAATCATTTTCCCAGCTGGATACCACGTAGTTTTCACCTCCCTCTACAGAAGTGTACTGCACACTCATCTAATGCCCACTGGTAAACGTGCATTAAAGCTGTAAGTCTTCCTCTACTTGTCAATATTGAGTTGAACGTATGGAAAAATTACCCAGTGAATAACTGCATGGTTCCAGAAAACAAACATGAAAACAAAACAGCTCCGAGGTGACGGAAGCAGAGTTCCATTCAAAGTATTTATTTCCGTTTTTATGGCCCAGATCCCACCCTTTTGCCATTTTTTGCCACAAATACAGCTGGTTACGGTAACTTAAAAGTACTTTTCCATCTTGCAATCAAGAAACTATTAAATATTGGGACATGTTAATAACTCTCATTACCACATTAGAAATCATTATTGTCACCACACAGTATAATGTAATGCTGGATTAATATAGTGGAAAATTGCTAATCATATAATAACATTTCAATGTTTTTACTACATTAGCAAAAGTGATTAAGAATAAAGTGCAAATAATAAATAAGACGCAATTTTACAAGCAAGGAGAAAATTACAAGCAAAATGACAGCACTGAGAATGCTGCTGTACCAGATCATATAAATATCAATTATGCTATGCTTCTGGCTAGAATTTCAAGCACTTCAGACTTGCTGATACACAGCACTTTTGGAAATCAGATCTATTCTTCTGTGTCTTAACTAAAGCTAAAAATTGTTACGGCCTCTTGTAATTGCAAGAGAATTTTTGCAGCCAATTGGGAATGATTTTAATGGTTGGAAACCATCTACAATTTGAGCTTCTGTTAAATTGTACACATTCTTAAGCACTACATTATACTAAGAAAGCTCGCAGATAATGTCAGCTTTGGTCTGGTTAATAAGCCCCTGTAGCATGTTTAGATATTACACGTTTAACTTAATGTCTGTTAATGTACAAGTAGTGTTTTTGGAGGACTTTGAAGCAACCACGAACACTACTTCCAAGTTCCAAAAAAGCCTGATGGAATAAGAGATTGCAATACAGGAGCCTGTCTCTTTCATCAGGCTTCATTTTGTGTATTCTTCCAAAATATGAAACAACTATTATAAATGGATTCATTAGTTACTTAAATATTCTGAACAGTGCATATCACCTCAAAACCAGCTAACAGTATACATTCTGGTGCTCATCCAATTTCCTTTTAGATTAAAAAAACGCAAACCAGACTCATAACAAAACTTTCAATTCTAGCAAGTCCACTGCAATTAAGTTCCCATAAACTCAGTTAGTTTGGGTCTACTCTGAATGAAGTATATCTAATCTGACTTCAGTACAAACATAACTAACAAATATTTAAATATAATCACCGAATACCCCTTTGGATCTTTGTGTATTTCAGTGAAGATGTTCTTAAAACACTGAAAAAAAAGAAATCATTGCTGAAGGTTTTGTAACTCACAGACAATAACCAATATTGACATTTCGATATCCCCTTGCTTATAGAATCTCTCTGCTAGATTTATATTCATATATTTACTATACACTATCATCTATATTTAAAACACGCTAGTAATTAGTCAGGGTTGCACTTACAGTACTATACCATACTGCACTCTGCACCTCAGTCTCAGAGCCCTGACAAGTTTTTGGCACTCAGTGACCATTAGAAGTTGACTCAAGTCCCATAGAATGCCAATATGCATTGCACGCTGCTTCCCCTTGCTAAGGAACCCTCCCTTCCCATTTGGTTTTAAATTACAGTGGATCATGAATGCAGTAGACTGGAAATTTCACTTAATTCCATTTAAGATGTAAAAGTCCTGTCTCCCCGAAACCAAGGCAGAGTGCACACGGGTATCTTTATTTGACCAGACTTATTTGCTAATGATGAAAATGTATTTCCTCATCAGAAAGACTGACTTGAGCACACCCAAGAGTTTTGTTGCAGATGAACTAACTACAGTGTTGAGAAATGGCCAAGCACATTTTGAACACAGGTTTTCTGTATCCCAGTGACTGCATGGACTACTGCAGTAGTCCTGAGATTTACTGTTGCTTCTGCTCGCATCCATTTCTTTCTTCCCCTGTCAAATCTGTCTCAGTCGTTATAGGCTCTTGAAAAAAAAAAAAAAGCTGGTTCTTGAAATCTTTAAGCATTTCATAGGAAGGAAAGAGTATTTGCTGACAAAGGCATAGCTGGGAGCGTGAAGGGTCACAAAATAGCAGTGAAACTTCATTTTATGACAGAGGAAAATAAAGAGCTTCTCTATATTTTCTTCCTCAAATCCATAGAGATACCAGTCTTGCCGTAGTAAACAGCAACACGAGGTGCTTCCAAGTCTGAGCACACATTTATGGTTCTTGCACCCGTGTCACGAAGTACTATGCTTCATAGAGATTGAAAACCCTGAGAAATACAGAGGGGTGAGTAACAGGAAAAACAATTCTCTGAAGAATCAGACCCCCTATTTATCATTTCCTAGTTACCAACTTTGAAGTTCCATCCTTGCAATGCCTAAAATTAACAAGATGGACATACATTAGAAAAACCTATATAAAAATGCACTAAAAGGGTTTTTGAAGTAAAACTAACTTCAAATTTCATTGCTACTAGGAGATATTTAAAAACTTATCTTTCAACTCATTTCCAGGATATGTTATTTAAATACTCATCTATCCTGCATTTCAGTTCCATCACCATGTTGGTTCAACTCATACTTAAGGGGAAAAAAATCCCTAAAGCCCCAAAACTGAAATAAACTTGCCCTGACACTCATCATCTGCAGCTGTATTACTAGCAGAGCTGTAGCATCTGCTGACTAGGACTCAGTACTTACTTCATGAAAGACTGGAGTAATTATAATTAAATCAGTATCTGATCAAGGGCGCTCGTTTTGTCAACATATTTTATACATTTTTATCCTAAGTACAATCTCAAAACAGTATATTTGTGAAAAAATGAGGTACTGTTTCCTGAAGTTCATGGGAATGGGGGAAGACTAGATAGCAGGTAACAGCTCTCCATTTATTCTTACATTTGTAAGCCAACCATTTTCTATTTATTCAGTTAAAAACAACCACTTAAAGTATTGATATAAAGTGTCTTCACATCCTCAAAAATAATGTCCCTTTTTTATTATACTGGTCCCAGTGGAAATTTAAGAGTCTCTGTCTTGCTGTAATTGAAAAGCTCTGCCTGAAATCCAGCTCACCCATATCAACTCCAAAATATCACTGCTTTAAAAATAGAGGTTCAATAGATCCTCAAACCAATTTGTCATACAGAAGACTGTGTAAGTTAGTTGAAAACACAAAGAAAATGTGACACAAGAAACTCAATTCAGAACAAGCATTAAAGGTCTGAGTTTACCAACTAAAGCAAAGGCATCCGAGCTGGAAGCCCCACCTTAATTGTGCAGTATCTAGGTAATGCACCAGATGCCACAGATAAAACCAATCACAGATGTGAGACTCTCACAGCACCTAGACAGAACACACTAAACTGAGGACAGCAAGTAGATCCACACTGAACATCTGTAACGTGTGTTCTCAAGATGTTTTATTGTATTTGCTATTAAACAAATACCAAGAGTTTTGAAAGCCAAGATGGAAACAAACTGGAAGAAAAACATGCAACTGTTCTGTTCCATTACCTAAGAAACCTTAACCTGTGAGTACACACAAATTAAGCTGCTACTATGATTAAATAATTCTGCTCTAGTATCACAAATTACGTCAGTCATTGGTGTTATGCCTGTTTAAGTCAGGAGAATGTCAAGCCAATGCAGCGTTATGGACCGATCCCTAACAAAAATCTTCTCTCTCTAAGAAGCTATTGGAAGAGTCTGAAAGAGAGGTTATTCCTGCAGTAAAAGCTCAACTATTTCTCATCTAGTATTTCTCCTCCCACTTTCACCTTGATGAGAAATTGATGAGTGCTCATGCAACTTGATTTACTAGGAGACAGGTATAGAATGAGACTTACAAAGGTCAGAGAGAAAGTAGGTAAAACAAAACTTGCCTGATGGCATTCTACCTAACAAAGATGCTCAACTTAACGAGGAACAACTATGTTTAACTTCCAGCTCAACTGCAGAGCTAAATATTTCTAAATCTTTATTTTCTCCTCAGTTGTCTTTCACAGTCTTGTCTGAACTCTTTACTATGTTTATCTTGCTTTATGCTTAAATCTGTTCTTATTTTACTCTATAGAAAGCAAGAAATGAAATGGCCATTATCATAAATAGTTACTGGAAAAGCATCAACAGTCAGGAAAATAGAAGAGTAAAAAAAAAAAGATCATAAAAGTCTGGAATTCTAAACAGTGTGATAAAAAGAGTCAAACCAAATAAACGAGGAGGTATAATAATGGGTCCTTATTTTTGCTTACTGCTTCCTCCTATCATCACTGTTTGTGAATAGAGCATACTGCTGCTTTTTTCATTCCAGTACCTTTTGATCCAGTTGCTTTCTGTAAATTAAAACCCGAGCACAACTAACAGCAGCAATTACGCTAACAGCTACACATACATACATGTGCTTCAGCATTGCTCTAAGTTGTCTGCAGTCACCAGCACTGAAGGCTTTACACTGAAAGCTCCTAATGCATAGCACCTGCTTATCTCCTCCTCTTAGGCATCCCTAGAACTTCAGAGAATTACACTTCACTGAAATGAAAATATTTGACTTAACAATTCAGGCACTCATTAAATGTTTCCTATAATAGACTTCAATCTACAAATACAAGGCAAATGATGCCAAGGATTGATTTAGAAAAGCAGGATTCTAGAATGCACCTTCATCGATGAAGACTCTCTAGGCATTAGCACTCAGTGTAATAACTTCCATCAGACACTGACATACTGCAATGAGATGGGAAAGGACAGAGAATTATTTGTCTATTATTTGTGTATTTCTGATACCATTTTGAACAAACATCACAGGCCAAAGTAAGGCAAGCCACTACTTCAGACCCTGAGGACTTGTGCCAACTTAGTTGTCCAAAGTTTCCCTCTGGTAGAGTGCTGTATATGAAAATACACTCCCACTGCAACTCAAGTACTCATGGCCTCATCTAACTAACTAACTGATACATGCTATCAATGCAAATCATGGATTCTTTCATTCATCCTAGATTCACTGACATCATTGAAAGTTTACAGGTGATCCAGAAGGCAGCAAGATCTCAGGTCACTGATTTCCCTTGGAAGAACGTTTCTGATCATCAGGAAAAAATCTAGGTCACATTTAGAAATTACATAAAAGGCTCATAAAAGATATTGCTTTACATTGACTCGACTCATTTGTCCTCCATTAGGAGAAGTTCAAGTTCACACCTGTAAATCACTTTCTGCTATCTCCAAATTTGACTATTTCTTTCCAGGTTTTGCAGCTGTTATTTTTAATAGCTCTCCTGTTTCTGCAGAGGACAGCCGTTGTGGGACAGATCTTTACTGCTAAAGGAGACACAGTCCTCTAGGTAGTCCAGTCAGCTTTGATATTTAATACCATGCTTTGGAGCCAGTTTCAGTATATAATGAAGAGCAACTTTAGTTTGGAAACAAAGCTTTCAGCTCAACCTTAAGTTACTGCATTCTGGACCAGGAAGTGTTATTTTAAGCCTTAGGTATTTTCCAGGTACACGATTGTAACAGCAACCAACCATGCAAAGTCTCAAAGGTAAGATCTGTATCTGTCAGAATAACAGCACGGGCTTGTAGTCAATAAAAAGCAACTTTTAAAAGCTCTCTCCTAGACTGAAGATCATAAACTGCACATCATTTTTAACAAAGTGCAATATTTGAAGTGCTAACTTCTAGCAAAGATTTCCCCCTTTCTGTTGGTATCACTTCTGCACTGACTTAAGTTCAACCCCAGTACATTGCTTTCCTTTACATTTAGCTTTCTCAAGAAGCTTTTAGATCATGCTCCCTGCACTGACTTAAAGGAAACATACAATTATTTCATGTCTGCATACTGGCAACATCTGATAACCCCCTGGGGTTTCATGTGAATTCTAACTGCTATGGAGAAGAAAACAGAGGCCTGAAAGACTCCACACAAGACAGCTCATGCAACGAAGATGTCAATTCCCATAAGATACAGTTACCAAACTTAGTTTGGTATCACTGCTTCTGACAGGAGCAATCCAATGTTTGGATCCCTGAGCTGTGAGCCAGGTAAGTAACAAACATGACTGTGGAGAGGCTGTCTCTGTCACTTCTTTCACTACTCCTCTGATTACACCCCTAATATTAGCTCTGTTAAAAAATATTGGCTCTTCCAAAGTCAACCTACTGGAAGGGTCAAGTGAAATAGATGCACAACAGTGGCAGGATGGTGTTTCTGGGAATTGTCCTTCAATTTGTCTCTGAAACAAATTCCTCATAAGTGAAAAGCCATCATACAACGAGAAAGATACAGAAGCTTCAAGAGCTTTTGGTTTTCATTTTCCTTTATATTTAAATCATACTTGTTAAGTGCATGTTATTAAAAATGGCACTGCTGCTCTCCTTAAAAGAGATGCAAACGTCTACAATTCAAGCATCATCCTATAGGACAAGTTGGACTCTCCCGAATACTCCAAAAACAAATCAATAAAGCAACAGTTTTGGAATTAGTTAGGAGGTGCTGCTTCCATACGAACAGTGGGTCATGATACTTGACAGAGCATGCAGCATCTGACAAATTCTGCAGTAATGAAATGCCAAGAGCCATCAGCCCTTCCCTAAGCGGATTGCTAAAATAGGAAGGAAAGCTTCTAGTAAATGACACCCGGCTCCTGCACTGTGGCTCCCTGTTAGAAGAAGAGAGGTGCTTCTGCTTTTCTGATAATGACCTGGAGTGGCTCACTTGGGATAAAAAAGAAAGAGGGATGCTCCCTTCAGTTCAAACTGGGGAAAAAAGAATGGAAAAACAACAAGAAAGTTGGAGAACAAGGGAAGACTAAAAGATTCCTAAGAGGTACAGTGAGTTTGTGTTTCAGAAACAATCCAAAGCAAACCCTCACAGGGATCTGGGGGTGAAGAGGAACTTGCAGTTTGTCTACTGTCAGAAGCCATTTGAAGTTCCCAAACTTGCAAGCTGAACCCTTCCAAAAGTCTTATCAAGAACACAGCAGGGTAGGATTTGTTTTTAAACTTTATTTAATCTGCCTCACCCATATAATTTTAAATCATAGCTTTAGAATTGGGAACACTTGGCATCTTTTGTATGCTCATTAAAAAAAAAACAAAAGTAAGGAAGGGGATGTTGGAAATGGGAAAAGGTCATTTCTTGTCTAGCCACACACCGTTAAAAGAAAAACTCGACTTCAGCGGCCAGACAGGGGTCCCAAGCATCAGTTAAAAACAACATCTCTGTGTCGTTGCTTGACCTGCAGATTTAATTTTTGATAGTCAAAACCCTGCTGTCAGCTGTCTAAAGGCATCCTAAAGGCTACTCACTTCTCATGATGCTCGTAAAACGAGAAAAATCTGACAAGAAGACAAGTCAGAGGAGGGTCAAATTCTCACTCTCCTTCTACACTTCTGGCAAAGCTGAAAGAATAATTAAAACTCATCCTTACAGGACTAACAAAACAGTTCATCAATGCACTCCAAAGAATGGACATGAAAAAAGCAAAGACCAGAGAGAAGAAACAAAACAAAACCACCTTACTCCATGGTGGTGCAATTAAACAATAATTATCTGATATATGTCCTTGCTGGCTCGACTTGGAACCTACTCAACAACTATATTTCAGCATTTCTAACTAAGCATGCCATGCCATTCTGCAGTCTGTAAATGAAGCTGCATTGGATTTTAATTACAAACCTATAAAGTGGTTCTAGAACATAACCTGCCCACAATAGTTATCAAAAGGAAAGCTGGCTGTCAAGCCTGTGCTGCCTCACCACTTGCTGCAACCAGCTCTTTTGTTGGAAAAAACATTAGAGCTGTTGACATAGGGGTGCCTTGGACAGGTAACTTCATATCATCAGGACATGGTTACCTTTTCTTTTCAGTACCTTAGTTACAAAATCACAGAATCTTAAGGGTTGGAAGGAACCTCAGAAGCTCATCCAGTCCAACCACCCTGACAGAGCAGGTCCAGCTAGAATAGGTCACACAGAAGCTCTTCCAGTTGGGTTGGGATGTCTCCAGAGAAGGAGACTCCACAGCCCATCTGGGCAGCCCCTGCCAGTGCTCCCTCACCTCAACAGGGAAGATTTTCCTTGCATTTCTTTGGAACCTTTTCTGTTCCAGTTTGTCCCCGTTGCCCCTTATCCTACTATCGGTCATCATTGAGAACAGCCTGGCTCTAGCCTCCTCATACCCACTCTTTATGTATTTATAAACATGAATGAGCTCACCCCTCAGTCTCCTCCAAGCTAAAGAGCCCCAGCTCCCTCAGCCTTTCATCACAAGGCAGATGCTCCACTCTTTGTGGAGCACTCCACAAAGATGACCACTCTTTGTGGTCCTGTGCTGAACTCTCTCCAGCAGCTCCCTATCCTTCTTCAAATGAGGGGTCCAGGACTGGACACAATATTCCAGATGTGGTCTCACAAGGGCAGAGTAGAGGGGGAGGAGAACCTCTCTCCACCTACTGCCCACAGCCCTTCTAATCAATCCCAAGATGCCATTGGCCTTCTTGGCCACGAGGGCACGTTACTGGCTCATGCTCATCCTGCTGCCCATAGCACCCCCAGGTCCATTTCTCCTACACTGCTCTCTAACAGTTCATTCCCCAACCTGTACTGGTACATGAGCTTATTCTTTTCCAGATGCAAGACTCTACACTTGCCCTGGTTGAATTTCAGTCCTCAGGATCTTTAAACCTTTCAACCATATGTCAGAATTAAATAAAATTCCATCAAAAATCTGTAACACAGAAGCCCAAACCCTTTTTTTTATTTGCATATATATTCTCTATGTGTACAGATCAGATTTTAAAACAGAAACCTGCTTTATTTTTAGCAGGGCAGCTTTGAGTCATCTTAGTCTAAAACTCTAGCACTTTTAGATTGTCACAGAAAAATCACACTTGGTCTACTTCACAGCAGCATTCCCAGCAGAAAGCTCAAATGTACATTATGTATGTAAATTTAAAAACTGTCACTGCTACAGTTTTTTAAATCATGTTAGCTCCTCTGAAAAAAAAAAATGTATTTGTCATTCCTAAAGCCATTATCCATCCATACAAGAACTAGGGGAGCAGAAAGAGAGAAGTTTCCCTTTGTTCCTGTCAACTTGCCCTTATTTTGTGACCCGGCAGCGCTGGCTTGTGCTAGATTGGGCTCTGGATCCTATTGTGTGCTTAGTGGAAAAATGAGGCATGAAGTTTATTACAGGGCTGGTGCAAAGCATTTGAAAAGTAGGTATGTCTTCATCAAAGGTAATGGTAAAAAAACACTCCTGTACCTCCTGATGAACCAATCAAACTACCAGCCCGTACCCCTTCGCAGTCTCTTAAAGTGACTAGTTAAACTCCTATATTCAATTTCTATTCTGATAAACCACTCCTATCTCCATCATACACACATGAAAGAGAAGGGTGTAATAATTTACTACATGGCTACAGTGGAAGCTAGGAGCAAGGTCAAACTCAGAACTCCAAAGTACAAAATCAGACACACATGCACTTGGATTGAGCACGTTATCAAAAGACAGAAAAAGAACAGTTTCAGACAATACATCTCTGAATAAATGTAATAAACGTGCAAGGAAGTTACACTAACACACTTCAGCTTTCTGGGGAGTTCACTTCAGGAACAGTATATTCTAAACCCTGCATAGAGTTCTGGGCTAACAGCAAGGTTCTCAGTGTCTCTTTTCACAGGAGAAAAACCAAAAAGCAAACTTTCAACAGGAGGTATTCCAGAGACATGCAAGAAACCTCTGTAACTTGGCATTTCAGATTTCCAGCGCAATTAACTCCCCACTGTATCACATCACTTAACAGTAATTAATTGCTGAAGATGTAGTTATGTAACTTATTGAGCTGCTAAGGATAAAACAGCTCCCGAGCTCCCAAGACTTGAGTGGCACACCAAATTAGTTATTAGTGAAGCACAGGGATTTACTCTATCTTCTGAGATTGCCAAATCAAGCAGTCCTTCTCCTTCCAGTGTCAAGGAAATGTCAGTCAGCTATTAGAGTGCCATCAGCCCAGTGCTGCATGGACACTCACAGAGTGCTCGAGGCTGCAACAGCACAGCACTCCTGTAACCAGGTCCCCTAATATGGCTCACTGCCACCTCCACCTGCATATTTCTCCAGCATAAATCCTAGCCTGCACCAATTACTGTGTTACCTAGAAACATCTTGATTTTCAGGGTAAGCATAAATTAGGGGATGAGCTGAACTCTCACACTCTGGTATAGCGTGGTTTACAAGTTAGAGGCTGCACTGGCTCAGGGGAAAACAGAAGTGAAAACCAATGAAGATCAAGTGTATCCACTCAGCTGGACATCAGCTCAGCGACAGAGCCAAATTCCTTCACTGCTTTTTGGAAACAATGACAAGTTTTTACAGCTCCAAAACCTGTTGCTAACACAGCAACACAGGCCCAGAAGCTGAGTCAAGCAGCTGAATTGCACTCCCAAGAAGAACCAACTGCTGTCATTTTATACAGTGCCTTCTGATTCCATGTGGGTGACTGATATTTGATTACTCTGGAATATGGAAACAGTTTTTAATCATTTAAATAAACTACAATTTTGGATGGATGAACAGAGGCTGCATGTGCACTCTGAAGCTCACCCAAACACCCTGAAAAGGAGACAGTTTCAAGGCTCTCTCCGAATGGATTTAGGCGGAATGTGATCACACAACTCTTTTGACTGTTTTTTCTGAAGTGATTTTAGATGAGACACATTTCAAAGACATTCTTCCTACAATCCTATTGATGTTCCTGGCCCAGGACAAGACCTGAAGAAGTAAGTGGATATATTTCTGGTGCATCAAACAGATAAGTCCATATGACCAGCAGCCAGCCACACAATTCCATGCCAACGTGATGCATATAAGGACATTTGTCTTGCAATGCTTAACAGTTACCATCTGTCTCATAACATTGTTGTAGGCTGACAATGGTGTAGCTGAAACTGCTTCATTTTCTAGAAGACAAACTTAGGGACCTAGCACTGCAGAATCTGAAGAAGTACCACGGGCTCTTTGGAGCTTCATTTTCTGACCCTCCTGGTACTAGTTGAAACTATATTCCCAGGCCTATGAACACACACGGAGTAACACACACTTATTCCCTGTATGCAACCAGTACCAGTGTATAGAAAACATAGGACCCATAACCACAGAAACAATGTATGGAACAAGCACTAAAATACTTTAGTACTCAGCTTTGTAACCTGTGGGGAAAGTTCCTTAGAATTTTGTAGAGTTGATCATGTTAATAAAGTGGTTTTGTTGCTTTTTTGAACTGTTCCAGGTATCTCTGAATGAGACTTCAGAACTGATCTTAGGTACAGTAAAAGGTCCAGCAACGTTCCCCAAGGTTTTCAAAACTATGTAGGCAGCTCTTCCATATTACAGCGTTTTTCTGACACCTGTACCCATGGGCTCAGGCATTACACCAGTTTCCCAAGCTGCACGTTGTAATTATGAAGTGGAAAGGCTGCCTGTGTTGTGTCAGCAGCACAGACACATCTCTGTCATGTTTGACACGGGCTAATTTGGAAACGCACGCGAATGACAGACTGTGCTTGAGAGAATAAGTAGCTTAGGAAATAGACGGCACTGGCATGTGACACCATCCTGCGTGACGCTATCAACGGGACATCATCTGTGTGAGACTGGGAATAGCCAGTGTTGTACTTCCAGAGACACAAACTTTAATGGCTGTTATTGTCCGCACTGAAGCACATGTTGTTATTCCTTTGCCAAGGACTAGTCTCAGTCCTTAGCACTGGTCACAGCACTGAAGACAGATGTTTAAGTTCCTAGGTTCACTTCCTTGTAGCATATAAACGTTACCAAGGTATAAAAAAGGAAAATTTAGCTCTGAGTAACTCTTTCTCTGCTTCATCATCTTTGACATGGAACAGGTTTGAGAAGCAGGTACATGCACTTGCAGTTCAGCACAGGGTGCCAAGCATTGTCGCTGACAGAAGCCCATGTCACTGCACTGGTGTGGCACGGCAGAAACACAGAGGAGCTCACACGGATGGAAACACACACCTCGGGATTGTTTGCTGTCAGAGAAGGTGAGGTTGTACCCCTGAGTTTATTAAATCATACCAAACAGAAAATAGCTTAGAAAGCTTTTTGGTTTTGTTGTTTTTTTTTCTTGAAAGCTGGATGGAACTCTTGAAAATATTGGAAACACATGTTTGCTGGGGCCACCGAGCCTATCTGAGTAGGGTTGAGGGGGGTGGAATGAAGCTGCTTAAGCAATATCAAGTATAAGGCCAAAACTAACTCTTGAGACACTTAAAATTCTGACTCAAATGGTTCAGAAAGCATAGAGACTAATCTCTTTTGGAAAAAAAAAAATCACTTATTTCCTTTTGGTTGACTGAAAGATCTGGAGCTAAATGTTCTCTGCTTCACTAAGCTGGAGGAAACCTTTGTCTGGCAGACTTTCTGTGAATGCTGCTCCACAAACAGGTTTTTGAGACTGGCATTTGGGACGTAAGTGAATTTAAGCACACAGTAAGTACAACTGAGAACATTTCTAGTTGATGGCAGGATGGATTCCATAAAATAATGAAAGGTCCTGCAAAGCAGAATCAACGTGAATAAATTGAGAGTACGCTTGAGATGCCCTCCCTGGCAACTTCTCCTTTATTTCTCTCCCACTTACGCATGTTCAATGCACTTTGAGACCTGATCCCCAGCCAAACCTTTCTTCCTGCTATTCCTCAGTCTGATCAAGTAATCCAGAAATTGTCACAAGTGAGGAAAAGATTAATTAGTTGTATACTCATTTATACAGAATGATAGTAAAGTGAGCAGGATATCACGGAATCACAGCATCTTAAGGGTTGGAAGGGATCTGGAAAGATCATGTAGCAACTGAACACAGAAGGGCTCACGTGCAATGGACTCTGTAGATGACATACAATAAGTTACGCTTAGCTAACAGGACTACTTTACAAATACATAAAAACAATTAAAGAGGATGAAACCAGCTGCAAAGTTGGTTACACATTCACAAGATTACATCTTCCATTCTGTTTAAAAAGCAGATTTGCCTGCAAGTGTTTTACAGGAATAATTTTCTTATTTTACAGACTCTTTTTGGATGAAGCGTGACATGAACAAGTAGACACATTATGTTTAATATAAATACAAGGTTTGGCTAATTACTCACATAGCAAACAGTAAGAATTTGAAGCCCAGCTAAGCCTCCAGCACATACTTCTTGATAAACAAACACAAATGTTAGTGTTGCAATATTAAACTCCCAAACTCATCAGTTTATTAGAGTCCTGAAAAGCACCATCATTTTAGATTAACAGATCAGATTATCAACATGTAAAAACAAAAACTGGGCTGAAGTTACAAGGACTCAAAATATAGGCTGATACTGAGGTAGCTGTGGAGTCTCCTTCCTTGGAGGTCTTCAAGACCTGCCTGGATATGTTCCTGTGCCACCTGATCTAGGTGAACCTGCTTCTGCAGGGAGATTGGACTGGATGATATCTAAAGGTCCCTTCCAACCCCTGCCATTCTGTGATTCTACGATTCCTCAACACATAGAAGAGGGTGGGATTCAAAAGTTCAATGTAATGTAGCATCATATTATTCTCTCTTCGTGTTACCCCTCATTTAAAAGTCATTCCTGTCAACGCGTTATTAGGAGTAAACAAGCACATACTTCAGTTTAAAACCAAGCTTCTTTAAAGAATTTAACAACAGTATGCAGGCTTTTTGCAAAGATGTTGCACAACCACAAAAACCCCAAAAGCTTACAATTAGCTAGCGAGAAAAAACAGGGAGTCATTACAGTTTCCAGGTGGACTATAAAGACATTCTTGTGAAGTCCCCTATATAACAAACTTATGTTTTCCCCCGATCTGCCAGTCCTACAACTTCAACTTGTGTCAAGCTATACGTCCTTCCAAGTTCACGTGGCGTCAATAGTAATGAAACTTGTGTAATGAGAATTTCTCAGTTCTTTTGAGGGTGAATAAATAATAGAGTGCCCTTTAACTACTCAGATCCATAGCAATAGCAGAATTGTTAGAATGCATATAAGCTATCAAGAAACAAAGCATTAACCAACAGCATTCCCTATATGCACTTCCAGAAAGAAAAACAAGAACAAAAAGTGCTGCTTGTTGCCAAGGTTGTGTGGTTTCAAATCCAAGTTATAAAGCACTGTCAAAGCTAGACTTGAAATCCGGCACTTGACTCAGAAAGATAGAACTTCAAAGATTGCTTCTTACAGTTCAGCACTCCAAAGTCAAAATAAACACTGATAAAAATCATGCAAATGTGGCCTGGTCAGCAATACTTGCCCTGTCTCCACATGTAAGCTATCTGGTTTAGATACTTTAGAGTCACGAGCCGCATTAGAAGGATCAGATGCTTTTTTTTTTTTCCTTTCAGATCAATGACTGTTGCTAGACAGGCACAGTCTTAATTAAAATTGCAGAAGGAAGCTGAGCAGTAGTAAAATACTGTCTTCACAAATCTCAATTTAGTTTGTTGGCAGAACTCTTAAAACAATACATTATTTATGAACTGTATGCAGTTACATGTATGCATATCATAGATTTAATATAATGGATCCAATCGTTTGGAGGGTTTGCAAGAGCTCAGATTAAAGCAAGATGTCACAACTCGTATTAGATATAAGGCCAAAACATAATGAGACAAGTAAAGGTCAGAGCAGCACACTGTAGTTTCAACTTGATACCCTCACTCTCCTCCTGTTGTTAAATATGCATCATAACACCAACTTTAAACACAAAGCAAAACTAAGAGTTAGCAGAAAAGGGTAATTCTAATGCCAGGATGTGTCTTCTCACATGGAATCCACGTCCACTGAGTGTGGCTACGTCAGAGCTGAACTTATTTATTGGTCCTTTGTCTCTCTAAGGCTTCCTGAACCAGATTTTGCTTTCTCCTGTTACTTTCAACAAATATATATTGAAGTTATCCAGATCAAAGATGACTTACACACTTGGTCTCTCCAATATGCCAATGTGCACATTTCTCTAAACATGCCTCCACAATTTCTAATTTGATTTTTGGTTAACATGCAAACTACATTTTTCTATCCTCACATCTTTTTTTTTTCCTTCTGCTAAAGCTTCCAGAGTAACAGCTCCTTTCAAGATTTCCAGAATTCACTTTATTTTCTCTCTCTCGCCCTCCTATCCATCTTTTTAAAGCCTCTTAGTGATGTTATGTTATTCATGCACAACTGCGAAGTTTCAATCTTATTTGAAACAAAAACTAGGAGATGACAACACTTCTGGAGACAAATACATTTCCAGATGGCAACTGGAGCTGAATGAGACTCCCAACACTAAGCCAAGGCAGAGAAAAATTTCCCTGAGAAAACACGATCAGTGGAAGTGAGGAGCATTGACACAGAAGCCCCTGCATTTCATTGCTATACATTTCATCTACTTCATGGACTTTGTACACGCTCTGTGTACATTAACTATCCAACAACACCTGGACTGACAGATTAAGAGACAGTTAACTAAGGAACACCGTTTATTAATAAATATAGGTGATACCAAAGATATCACTTCAAAGACAGATGGACATTAAATCCTGTGCTCTCTGAATATTTCAGAGTCTACCACATGCATTTGCCTCTAAACGTCCTCAATCTAGATGTAGGAATGGAAGCAGAACTTCCTTCCTCTGAACTAATAAACTGTTGTAGAGCTCCCTCCAAAAAGATGACTCTAATGAGCTGTCAGGGAAGAGACATCACCTTTAACTACACTGTTCCTATAGGTCAAGCTACAGTCTTACTGACACAGAATGAATCTAGTAACTGAGCTTTCCTTATGAAAAGAGGTTGAGTTTTTAAGTGTCAGATGCAAAAATTGGCTTAAGCACAGAGTAAAAAACCCAAACCCAAACAAACAAAAAGAAGCTTTGAAATCTGTCTGCACTGAAGAAAACAGAACCATTTCAGAATGACAATGCTATGTACAATAAACCACAGGCAACAGAAGAGCTCTCTCTGCTGTGAAATATTTTTATCACAAATATTTCCAAGACACTTGGGGTTCAGAAAAATGAGTCTCAGTAAAGAAGCAGCAAGTATTTGTACAAAGGAACAGCGATTATTAGGATAATTAATTTTTCCTTTTTATTGAAGGGGGCAACCTTTATTAAATTGTAACTTCATCTCTTCCAAATGTGCATTCAATGCTATCTGGCAGTAAGTTTTAATTACATAGGAAGTCTGGAAGTTAATAAGGCAGAATCATTAAGAAAAAGATTATAAATGCAGTTTCATTTACAGAATGTAAACATGTACTGCAATCTAAAAATACAAACTCAGGTATGTGCTTATGAGTATTGTGACAAAAGGCATAATGCAGCTCTAGAAAAGCTAAGATACCTCAAACCTAATTCAGCATTATGGTTACTCATCATACCCACAGACTGTTTTACATTTCTGGACAAACTTCCAACTTCTTACAAGATAAATATGGTTAGAATCACAGAATGATGCAGGCTAGAAGGGCCTCTAAAGGTCTCAAGTCCAAACCCCAAGAAGCACTGAAACAGGATGCCCAGAAGGGCTGTGGAGTCTCCTTCCCTGGAGGTCTTCAAGACCTGCCTTGACATGTTCCTGTGCCACCTGATCTAGGTGAACCTCCTTCTGCAGGGGGGTTGGACTGGATGATCTCTAAAGGTCCCTTCCAACCCCTACCATTCTGTGATTCTATGATTCTAATCTCAATTTCTGGTTGCTCAAGCATTCATTTTGTTATGAAAATCTGCAAGCACGGAGATTCAACAATTTCCCCAATTTCAACCATTCTCATCGGGGCTCTTCTCATTGGAACGTTCCTAACTGCAGTTAGGGACCCTATCCTTGCTTCTTATCCTTCCATCATCCCCCTTTGACAAAAGCCTGTCTCAATCTTCCTGAAAATGCTCCCTTCCACTCCTAGGTACATTGTAATTTTAACTATAACGTTAACAGAAAGTCTGTGAAAAGAGTAAAGAGCACAACTTCAAAATAAACCATGCCCCCAAAAAACACAAGCACGGTCTGAGAGCAACAGAATGATAAGCCCCCACTCGGCAATGGTCAGGATGAGCACAGGTAATACAGAGCATCACGTTGATTCCAACTCAACACTTCAAATTATCAATATTTTAAGGAAGGACAAACCTGGGCCACTTTAACGGAATTTTGAGTAGAACCACCAGCATGATATTCTACTTTGAACTTCTTCACAAGTTCTTCAAATCTGTTAATGAAAAAAAGGTGCAGAAGAAAAGTTAAACTTCAGAATGTGTTTATTTCTTTTTCCATAGGCAAGATTAGAAGCAGGTAACATCATCTTATTTGAAACAAAACATTCACATACATTCTATCCAAACTACAAAGTGTGACATCAACTTGAATCCTTCACCTTCCAGTTGCCAGTGGAGTAAATAAGCAAAAAACCCACCTGAAGTAGAAGCTTGATTGCAATTAACTGTTACATTGATAAAACACACACTTGAAGAAAAACAATATAAAGACATTCAGACACTTCTTCCATCTCTTTAAAGTTAGAATGTCAAAGCAAGAAGACTGAGGAGATCTGATGTCTATTTCAAAGTGAACTTGACCCAAACCGTGGTGCTATGCTTTAAGTTTTCATTTAAAACAGTACAGTGTGTCAGGTGAAGAACTTGTGTGAACGAATCTGCCAATGTGTGAGAAACTCCAACAACAGAAAAGCCACATGTCTCCAGACGAGCTTAAACTCTCCAAGTCATACTCCTATGAGAGTTACCAGCACTCTCTGGTAACATTCAGGAGTATATTATTTGGTTTGAACATTAAAACAGATATTTAAAACTATCAACAAAAATATCTACCCTCATATTTCAAATCAAATCAAACTTCAGGGTTAAGACAGAGTTCTATCAGACACTCCTCATTGCCCAGGACATATTTTGTACCTGTGATCAAGTCCACCATGGCTGAAGAGTCAGCCTTGTGTCTAGCCACAGTCTACAGAAAGAGGTGTCACAGAAAAGGGGAGCAGGAGGAGGAAGCTGTGGAGACTGCAGGGAGGCTGTGCACCAACACTGCATCGTGCCTTCGAGTTCTAAGCACACTTCAAAACTGAGTGGATTAAACAGCAGGATTAACAACCTCAGAAGACATTAGACTCAGAAGGAAGCACTCGTGCAGGAGAGTTCAAATGTTTACTGTAAAAGTTGTTTGCATAATCGAGGTTCAAAATGACCTCAAGGTCAATCTTAATTAATAGCATAGATTTGCCCTTAAGGTGTATTAACTTTAGATGTTTACCTTCAGCAGATGAAGCTTGGCCAGCTCCATGTATTTCAACGTATTTTGCTGCAATTTGCTTTTAGCATCTTTTAAGAGAGTGACATATCTTTATTTCAGACACAGTGAAAAATTCATGCTATCTGCCAAAACTACCCCTCTCCCCTTTTTCAAGCCCAATCTCCTTACAGGAAGTGAACCAGGGCTTTGGGGATAGATGTGTCAAAGAACGACTTGTTTGTTTAGAAGGGTTTGATTTTCAATGTCACCTTACTAACCACAGCATGTTTTATTCCTACAGTACTTTCCATTTAAAATGTTTGGATAACGAGCTACTCACCCTAGCAAACCACCAATGGGCAGACAATTAGAAAGAAACAACAACTAAGAACTAAATTACTACATCTACTTTGCAGAGCTATCCACACTACTCATTATCCACAAAGTCTATGTCAAGCAACTGAAACCTCAAACGATAGCAAGTAGCTGAGATTGGGAAGAAATAACTAACAGCAACAGGTCTCCTAACAATTGCTTCTCAAAGACATACGAATTGTCATCAATCAATTAAGCACTTTGGCAGTATTTTTTTTCTTCAACTGATATTTTTACCTTTTGATTTAATTGGAGTGTGCACTGCCCAAATCACATGCTGGTTTTTGCATTCTTGCACCCTTACAAGCATGCCAATCGATGTTTTAATTCCTTTACCTAAAGGCATCTACTATTTCTCTGCCAGCACTATTTAATGCCATATTAAACCTCATAAACTTACTATCTAGTTCATCACCTACTTCATCAGCTCTAAATCTAGACAAGTACCTATTTTAAATATTTATCTTGCAGTTTAAATACATCAAACAAGTGGTACCTGAATTTGGGGGGAAAAAAATGGAAACAGCCTTAAAATGCTGTCAGTATTGTGAAGACTTCAAGGTGACAGCTGTGTAATCTAGGAAATGATCTGAAGAAATTATAATGAGTTAAGACAAAAAGCAGTGACTGTCTGTCACTATTTCACATGGAACATTAGAAGATTTAACTCCTTTCTTCAAAATAAGGTAACAAACTCAACACCTCTAAAGGGCTGTTACATAAAACACAATAAAAGCTCACACAAATGCAATAAAAGTGATTTTTTCCCGGTCACTTTCCACATCACATTAAAAGGATGACATCAATTGTGTTGTTTCAATCTACAAATGCCTGATAACCAAGCTGGATCAAGAATGAGCTCAAAATTCAGAAAGGCAATAACTTTTTATCTTAAGAAGTTAAAGAGTTAGATAGATGTTTTTCAAAATGTCAGCAGATGGCACAGGCTGTGTGGGAACATTGACTTTGTCACTGTCTGCTGCGTGTCTGACCTGCAAAGGGGAGACTGTCATTCCAACATGCCACAGAAACATGGTATTTGCTTTTCTAAAGCTCTCCATCTTAAGGAAGGAAGTTCAACTGTAGAAACTGCTCCAAGGCCCAGGAATGCTAAACAGAGCTTCTGTGAGTGCTTCAAGGCTAAGCTGTTATCACACTTAGGATAATTCAAGAAAATTAGAACCTTATGAGCAAGGCTGAATAATATTTTTGTTTCACATTCTGCGATTGTTGGTCTTCTGAGTATTCCTTAACGCTGTGCTGTACCTGAGACCTGTGACCCTTCCCCTGACCTAGCAACATACCATTACCTTAAATAACAAACTAATAAATCCCACAATCAGCACCACATAGAGGGGTCCCTACTTTTGGTACCATGAATTTGCTCACCACATTACAGCGTATTTTAACAAAAACAAGTCTGCCTGTGCTTCCAGGTGTGATGCTGATCATCAAACCCAGCACTGCCCAAAGAGGAGATGTTAAAGTTTTGCTCAAATATACTAAAGGTAGCAGCACTTTTCTCAGATGCTTTTTTCCCCCTCTTTCCCTTTTTCAAAAAGGACTGACTCCTAATTCATCTTGATGCTGAAAGCTGAGTCTTTCCAGTAGAATTTGTCAGAATCAATGGCTGTTTTTTCAAGAAGTATACAGTGGTAATGGAAGAAATTACTTCATGAAAGAATACAAACAAGAACATTTTTACTTTATTTGAACAAAATGCACCTCCTTACATTATAGGAGATGGAGGCTTATTTTTAAGCAGCACAGACTCCTCTTACATATGCCATACCATCACCTCAAACGGGCGACAGCTGTTAGAATTTCCCCCAGTAAGTATCACTGCTGTCAATTTCACTACCCTGTTTGTCACTCAAACCATTCATAACCTGAGCATCACTATCCATCTTCTCTGTGTCCTTTCACCAAATTCTGCTTAGACCTTGCACCATTCCCTTTTCAAAGCACCTCTCGGGAGGCACGATTTCCTGTACTACACAGATAAATGCATTCATCTTCATATTTAATCCATTCAGACAGCTGCAAAGATGCTCTGTGTCAGATGTCCCTCTGACCAGCTCACCCCTCTCCACACCCTTCTTCCAGCCTCTTCTCAGTCATTTCTGCCACTCCTCTACATTTTCAAGGCCCTGCAAAGCGTGATGGCATTGAACATACCATCCTTCATTCGGCACCTTCAGATTTACAACAGCCTCCAGGCACAAAACAGTCAACAAAAATACCTTTTTTCTCACTAACACATGATACCATCCAATGTCCAGTTACTAGAATTTTCTAGTAATATTAGGAAATCTACTTTAAATCCTCCTTCGAACTATCTTTCACCATAATGTCTGAAAATAGTCATCAGCATGGCTGTGTGATTTCCCAAGGCTATTCTCCGGGCTAATGACTGGCAATCCTTTCCTGGATCAATATCCATCTCTTGTAACTCGCTTTACACACAGAATCTGAGGCTTTCTGGAGCTGGGACTATCTTCTATGTTACACAGCAACACACACAGTCGTGTTTGGCTCACCATGGTTTCAAAACCCAGCTGACAACAATCGTAAGCATGTAAAACATTCCCCACAGCTGAAGGCACACGATATAAGAACAGAGTAAGGAAAACTAAAGCCATTCAATTAATGCTGTTAAGGCTTTGGACACAATTTATATGAGACTTTCTGAAGAGTAAAATGGCCACAGAATACCAACATTTAACTGTCATATGCATCAGAAGTGGGTGTTTTTTTTCCCTGGTGCTCTCTGTATGTATGTTAGAACTACTTATCCACGAGAAGTAGAGAAAAGCAATCTCTTGTTTTTCAGCAGGGTGTGTTGCCCTGGATATCTTTTGATATATCTGCTTATTACCCAAGATGTACTCAATAGCATACATCAGCAGGGAGCTACACTTTAGAAAAAAAAATGAGCTGCCAAAAACAGCTAGAAAGGAGAGAAAAATAATTTTTGCCCTTTTTGCCTTCGTGTGACAGATAATGACAGGCTGAATGCGAGACAAAAGCCTGGTTATTTTATATCATCATAATGACAGGATATTGCCAGTGGATTGAACACATTTGGTGTGTGTTATAAAAACCTTCAAAAACACCAAGATGGAAACCTCTTCAATAATCAATGAGTAAGTTGCTAGTAACACATAAGTCTGTAACTTGTTCTCACTGTAAGCCAGTTGAGGTTGGAAGGAGGCAGCCTTACATCTAGAGAAGAAGGTAGAGTAGGATTTGGTATGTTTCCAAGCTATTGGATGAATTTTAATGAGATTGTAATTAAAAAAAAAAATCACAGTAATGGTTATTCTGACACCTTTGCCAGACGTTGATTTTTAGTTGCTAGAGGTCGTCATACTAAGACATGGCAATAGCTTAAGCGCTGAGCTCTGAGGAGAACCAGACTAACACACAGATCCTTTTAATTGTGTTTTCTAACATCTACTTAAATCTTCAAATTAAGTAGGCTGTGTCAGAATCTCTATGAAATCACTCCATAAATTGAAAGCATGAAATGTGAGAGAGTAAGCCTCAGATTACTGCACCTACTACAGTACTACCAAAAGCTCTGGAAAGCTACAAACAACAAAAGTACCAAATATTTCCATTTCCAAGAAAAGCCTCAAGGCGTGAATCAAGGAAAACAACTAAATGATGCCAAAGCTGCATCCTGATTATTTTGCAGGGCATGGCTAAAGTGCTTATGCGTACATCTGGACAAGCCTGTCATCTGTCACATTCTCAGTTTCATCAGAGGCTGAGCCAAGGCCGGAACGATGCAGGCAGCCGCACCGCCGGGCAGATGGGGCACACGTTGCACAAAGACAAGTCTTCCTCAGGCAGTGTGAGCAGGCAAGCTGAAGCCCTCGTAATCTGATCCTAAGGAAAAGCTAATTCAGATTTAAGGGAAAAGCCTAGTCTTGAGATTCAAATGTTCTAATGAAACCACAAGGCATTAGTTCTGAAATAAGTGAAAGGGAGACTATTGTAAGATAAATACTGTGAGAAAAGAGAAAACTAATTAATATTTTGAGCTCTAAAGAGTGTACCTAATTTCTCTAAATTGTACAACCCTGTGTGCAAAGGTCAAACCCTAAAAAGGATGGTTATACGTATGAACTGCTTAATCCTTAAGTCTTTGACGTATAACCAATTAAGATTGAGATGCGGATATAATTGGTTGTTCTTACTTAAAATTGGACCTGAAAGAGCAAAAATATTGCCTTTTAGAATTGAGCTACAATCAGAGGTACATGAGAAAACTTTATAACAGCTGCTAGGTAATGACTGACTTGACCCAGAGCTAGTTGTTCTCCTTATTAGCTTGGCACAGAATTAAAGCGCTTGGGAACGGGCAGGGGAGCAGAGGGGAAGGATGAATGAAACATGCTCAAAAGGAAATATTGGAGACAGGTTAGCACCACGGACACACAACACAAAAAGAAACCTAAATGTGTTAGGGATACAATTGCTACAATTTAATACAACAGCAGATTGTAATATCTTTCTCCTTCATTTACTGAAGTTCAGAAACTAGTGACTCTTCATGGAAGCATTTACTGCCACAAACTAGAATCTCATATAAAGTATTTTCCTAATCACCTCATCCAAACAAACAGCAAATGAAAAAAGCCAGTAATTCCAACCAGGTTAGGATTATGAGTACCAAATGTTAATATATGAAAGAAGAAGAAGGAAAAAAAAAATGCATAGGCAAATTGCAAGATTCATAGCTTTGAAATATTTTACCACAAATGTGAGCGAGGTTGAAAAAAAATGCACTTAAATGTCAGTTTGATAAAAGCCAAAAGAACATTTTCCACATGTGTTTGCATTTAGGCATATTGAAACAAGATGGAAAAAGAAACAGTCATTCAAATGTAAGGTTAAAACATCAGCTCTTAAGGATCATGATTTAAAGACATTTCTCAAAGTCTTTTTTTTTTTTTTCATTCTTTTTTTCTCAGCAAAGAGTCAGGCAGATTTATGCAAGTGCTCTTGAAAAGACCCTTATATTCCAGATTATCTAGATATCTTCTTCCTCTACATGATTTCAAAACCATAGATGATTACACTTGGAAGCAACATCTACCACAAAGCAAGTTCTTCGGTTCATATTCTGAAATAACGTAAGAAAATGAATAGAAAAAAACTATACCACTAGATTCATTAAAAGATTACAGCTCTGATCCTGTCACTAAACACTAGAAACACACACACCTCCCGTATACACACAGAGAACCTCAAAATGGGTATTATATAATGATTAGTATAGGTCAAGATGACTCAATTTCTCTCCGTTAACTTTCTAATAAGAACTTCTGTAAGGTTTCATCCAAGAATAGATAATCAGAAATACTCTTAGAGAATGTCCATCACTTCAGTAAGTCACGGCCAGTTTATGTTTTCCTCATGCTGTCTTTTTCAGAAGAAGATCTTCCGAAAGATCAGCCAAGACTCAAAGAACTTGCAGATACATCGATGGATTTGCACCATCGTATTTGTTGCAAGACACCTCAGCTAGAAATAGCTCCCGGCCTTACGCACAGCCAGTGAAGATCAACAGGCATTGCTGGCAGGGAGAAGTATGTAGCATTTACCTTCATCCTTGGATGCGCCAAAATATGTTCTGGAGCACTAAGGAATAAGGTCATTTCCTTTGTTATTTCTCAGCAGTATTACAACAACATTTACACTTGCTCCTGACGTTCCCAGCATACATTTGGCAGCTTGTATAAAAGGATACTACTCCCAAAAAAAGAAGTCCTTTTTTTCTGCTTGATTCTCATAAGGAGCATGGGAAGAATATATGCTGAGACCTACCACTACATTTTTCCTGCATTCAGGTTTCCTTGTTAACTAAGCAATGAAAGGTGAAGTTGTTTATCCCATTAGAAAGCAGTATACTGCTTAATCCTTTCAGCACCAATAACTTTGTCGTACAATAGAAATGCAGCAACGTGAGTAACACTGGCTGGTTTTCATAATAAAGCTATACTTACAAAACTAAAATCAAATTAAAGATCACAATCCTAATTATGCAACAATCAGATGACATGGCAATAGATGCTTCCCACTTGGCACAGTAGAGACCAAGTGTTAACCGTCAGTAAACCTTTTCTGAATGCTAACTGAAACTGCTGTTTCACAAACAACTTACTCCAGCTCACATCAAAGGGAAAATTTGTTTCACTTCATAGAATATTTGCCTAGGATATTTTAATATTAAAACTATTCAGTCACCAAGAGATCTCAGACCTCAGCTTTTAGATTATCTAAAGCTTTAGTGTAAATCATATTAATCTCCCTGCAAAGAGCTGACGAAAACCAATCCGCTCAAGATGGATGCACACTGCTACCTGGCACAAATGTTTCATCACATTAACTTGATATTTTGTGCTTCTGTCTATGAATACATCAATACTGTAAAAAAGTAAGAATAAAGTTGACCATGTAAAAATAAGTTAAAGTAAAAAATAAGTTAACCAAGTTGCAAAGCTTGGGTTGCAACTCAGGGTCACTGAAATACCATGAAGTTTTGCAGAGCTGTTCCCATACCAAATTATTAACTGTTGCCACACATCATCCAGATTAAGAAGCGTTTAATCTGCATAAAATTGTCTATTAACACAAAGTCCAAAACAGTGGTGACAGTTACTAAACACAACCTAAATAAATCTTTTTCTTCACTAGAAAATAAACGGTCCATGCCAATTCAACTGCACTGCCAAAGCATCTATTTTTTTTCACCTCTTGTGCTACTTTAAATTCTTCTAAATCAGCAATCAGTCAGTAAATTTAAACCAAGAAAACATTAAAAATACATCAGGATATTTAAGTAGACCAAAACGACAGTAGCTGTCCACTCTAAGCTCCTATTAACGTGCAGCCAACTATAGTTTTCCTCATGAACAAATGATGAGTGCAGAAAACTCTGCTTGAGCACCACCAGCAGCAAATACTAAGTTAGATTTCTTTTTCAGTTCTTTTTAACATCCGTATTTCTCAACGTAGTTCTGTCTTCAAAATCCCTTACGGTAGTCACCTACCAATAACGGGTAATAACATGAACTTCCATAGCTCAAAAACAGAAGCAACATTTACTACCACAATCACACACAAATACCCCCAAATGCATTTCCTTTCTCAAAGTTTTTGGTAAGAATGCAATCACATGTCCACATCTATATTTTCATTAGACGGCACTGTAAGCTAAAGAAGGAATCAACTGTTCATCGTCGATATCTTATGGTACATGCAGCGAACAAAAAAGGATTGAAGAAAGAAGAAACCGGGACTCTTCAGAAGGGATAACACATGGAGATACACTGCTTTCACTTTTGGAAAAGACAAAAACCCAGTTCTCCTGCCAGCAGGAGAAAATGCACTGGTGGGATGACATCCAAGGTCTGGATACAGAATAGAGCGCTACCCAAGAAACAAGCAGAAATTGCCGACTAGGCAGACAATTATAGGACAATCTATAGAGCTGGCGTGGTGTACTCAAAGTAGCCATAAACAAATGAGATCAGGATTTGGAAGCAGTCTAGCCACAACAGCCTAATGTTTAGGGAAAGTTAATTCTTTCTGTGAAATAACACAGGAACGAAGCAATCAGATGAACAACTTGGATTAGTTATTCTTTGTGTAAGTTTTTTATCTGAGTGGTGGTATTTTCAGCTGCAAAACAAAATTCCCCACATTATATCATCACAAAACCTTCAAACCTTGAGGGAAGAGGTCAAAGGAGAGACTGAATCGTACACAGAAAGAAAAACTAGTATTGAGATATAGGCTTCAGCAGGGAGCAAAACAAAGAGGCTGGATAATCCTTGAAAACAACATACTGAATGCTGATGAATTTGGGATTCTCTCAAAGACACAAGCTTTATATAGGCTTTACCTAGTTGGACTCTTTCCAAAAGATTCCTAGAAGTAGTAACACATTCAGATTTCAGGAATGAAAGTATGTTCTGATTTAGGAAACAACTACACATTCTTCTCTATCTGTAAAAGATGATCGTCTTCAATCAACCTACTTACCCCAAAACGCTGCACTATTACACGACTACTCAGCTCTTCATCAGTCTGCCAGTGTTTGAGGTTTTCATATACATCATAATGCAATAATAATAATAGTGAGTGCATGTTTATTCTTACAGGGAGATGATAAGTCTCCATTTCAACATATTTTCAAGCTTTAGTTACTTGACAGAATATCTCCTGCAGAGATTAGCCTGTTATTATTTGCTACAGAACCTCTCTGAAAGCAAGAAGCCCATTTTCTCCAGATGACTCATTAACAAGCACGACGGAATGAAGTGTTCCAGCTTGAAATGCCAACAGCTAAAAATAACTCATCCCACAGCCTATGACAATTCAGTCCATCTCTTCATTCCATAGGCGTGATTTCAGAGGGTCACCTTTTAGTTTAAAATAATTATCATAAACAATGAACAGGGGTAAAAAAATAAAACCCTTCAAAAAACACCAACAGCCAAAAATCACAAGTTAGAGAAAAGCTGCAAGGGAGTAAGTACTGCATAAATCACTTCAAAAAGCAATGTTCCAAGCAGCATTAAAAGGCTAACTCCACAGCAGAACAACAACTCATGATTTAAAAGGCATATTCCAAACATTTGACCCAAATATGAAGATGCGGAGAGGCTTCCTCTTGATAATCAAACTGGTCATTTTTGCTTCCTCTTTGTACACCCTGACACTACACACAGGGTACAACTAAACATGTCATCTTATTGTTGTAGCACTTAAAGGGGGCCAGTAAGATGGGCCCAGGCTTATTAGCAGGGTTGCAACAGAGTACAAGGAATAATGGTTTTAAACTAAAGAGGGTAGATATAGACTAGATATAAGGCAGAAATGCTTTACAACAAGAGTGGTGAAACCCTGGATATTTCCTGTAGTGCCTATAATCTTGGGGGATGATGACATTACTGAGTGGAGAGCTTAATAGTGTCTCTACCTGACAGAATATAGTGGGTGACTCCCCTGTAAGTCTGAGTGTGACAAACTGCAGGGGAACACCACGGACTTAGTTCAGAGACAAAGCCTATCTTTTTCTAACAGGAGCTCCCAGCTGAAGTCTCACCCTAGGAAAAATGTCACAAGTTGTCTAGAACTACTTAAAGTAGCGTAAAGTACAAGAAAAGGCCTCCTTCCAAATCTTTGGAGGTGAAAGAAGACAAAAAATGAGGTTGAAAACAAACATCTTCACCCTGACTCTCTCTCTCTAGGTAAGAACCACCAGTGGTACCGAGAAAACTTCACTTCACGCATGGAACATAAACCTGAAAGCTTTCTGTTACAGAGCTGTTATTTGTATCTAGACCATACAGGAATGGAAATGCATCTGAAAAAGAAAAAGCTGAACTGAAGCAACTTGCAGCACTTTCTCTTTTTGTGTGCCACAAAATTCTCTGAGTACAAAAATTCCGAGCAAGGTGGATGAAGACCAACAATTAAACCGATTTTATACCTTTTATTTCAATCCCTACAGATTCAGAAAAAAAAAGTGTTCTCAACAGGTTATTATAAAAGTCACAGTGAAATAATAAATTCAAAAGTAGAGTTTTCAGTTTTAATAAATAGTTTGCTATGATGGTGAAGTCTAATTTGTTTGCTTGAACAGGGTCTTTTCCTAGTGGGTAGGAACAAAGCAGCTTTGAATTACAAACAATGCCCTGCAGTCAGTAAAACTCATGAGGTATTAATTTACAGTTTCATCTGTGATCAGTTAAACTGTATGTGAAATCTTAAACATCTTTTAAGAAAAAACACTGCAAATAGCTCAATAAGATATTTTTTCAACACTGCTTTAACAAAAACCATACAATATTAACTACTATTGTCAAAACAGATACAAATGCAAGTTGTGTTTAAAGTTTAACTTCTAGCAACCAAACAATACTGAGAGGTGTTATCCTTCCATCCTATCTAAGGAGCTGATACAGAAGGAACAAATGTGGTCTCCAAACCCACTTTACTCTTGACGTTTAACACATACAAGAATGATAATAAATCCAAAAGTAATGGTAAAACAAAACAAAGTATCAGGTGAAAAGTAAGTTCCTGTACAGACATTAAAAATGTATGTTGTACATAGCAAAACAGATGCAGCTTTTTGCTATGCTGTATATATACCTCTCTATAACAAGACATGGCTGCTTAACTCACCTAAAATGAGGGTATTGTCAGCTTATGCACTTATGTCCCTGATCTCTTCTTCCTCTGGTTTAAAACTGTGTTGTGGCTCTGTGCCATACTCAAAAGCATAACTATCTTTTCAGAATTTGCTCTTGAGGGAGGTAATTTAGCAGCAACATGTAATTGTGGTCAATTGTGAATGCCAGGAACATCTGGAACATTTATACTCATCTTAAAACATATTTATGTTGCTAATATGCATTTCTTTTCAAAAGTAACTTTTCAGAACTGTTAAAGTAACTTGCTATAATTGTTCAGGACTGTCTATTACACAAAACCTTTTCTTGAACAAAGACGTTTATTCATAGCTTCTCACTCATTATAGGGGAAAATTATAGTGTTAAGCTTGAAATATAATTCCATTTGAGGGAGGTTCTGCTCCCCCTCTGCTCTGCCCTGCTGAGGCCTCATCTGGAGTCATGTGTCCAGTTCTGTGCTCCCCAACTCAAGAGAGACAGGGAACTGCTGCAGAGAGGCCAGTATAAGGACACCAAGATCATCAGGTGACTGAAGCACTTTCCTTCTGAGGAAAGGCTGCGGGACCTGGGGCTGTTTAGTCTGGAAGAGATTCTGGGGGGGATCTCATTAAGATTTAAATGGTGGATGTCAAGTTAGGGCAGCACTTTTTTCTGTCATATCTAGTGACAGGTCAAGGAGTGATGGACATCAGCTGGAACACAAAAAATTCCACTTAAGGAAAAACTTCTTTATTGTGAGGTGAGGGAGCCCTGGCCCAGGCTGCCCAGGGAGAGTGTGGAGGTTCCTTCTCGGGAGGTTTCCAAACCCACCTGGACACATTCCTGTGTGACCCGATCTAGGTGGACTTGCTTTAGCAGAGGGGCTGGACTGGATGATCTCTAAAGGTCCCTTCCATCTGCCACCATTCTATGACTATAAAATACCTGAAAACACAAGTAAACTTTTGCAGCAACTTTTGTTGTAATTTACAAGTGATATTTTTTACACATTTTGAAATATTTGTTTTGAAAACATTCTACTCCAAGCCCTCAGTCACAAAGGCCATTTACAATAGTAAGACAGCTTTCACAGAAGTTTTTTTACTTTCCTGTACAACTATGGACATAAGTACATACACTTTAACTGCATCACCACAGATGGTAGATCGTGACTTAACTATTGCTTTTGTATCACAACCATCTAAACCTACACTGTGGAAGTGATGTATCACTTGCTACTTTTCCATGACTTGCAATGAGAGCTACTAGAGTGCCATACAAAACTTTCTCTTGCTGTGGCACATGCCAAAGAGCATCAGTAGGAATCACGCACATGGGCATGCTTTCTTAAAAAGAAACCAGCTCCTGAAACAACTAGTTTTATACTGTGAACATAATTAAACCAATACAAGTTATCACCACTTCATTCACTAAATATTCTAATTTCACTCTCTTTTTCTCTACTTGGAACTCTGTTCTCCTTTACTAATTAGTAGCAGTTACTCATTAAAATATATAATATGTATTTTGAGACAAGAGATAATACACAATTATTAGATGTCTCCATATGCAAATACACATTACAAAAAGAAAAGGAAAAAAAAATCAACTTCCAATACATGTGTTAAGTTCTACTTTCTGGATTTAAACTGTGAATTTCTCATTTGACTGACCTATCCTAATGTGGAAACAGTTAAAATTTAAGCAAAACTGGTAAAGTTTCAAATTACAACACAATGCAAAATGGGTTTGTCCCCAAGAGACAGCAATATAAAAGTGTATGAAACTGTATTAATGATGCGTAAAATCTCCCTGTTAAAAATGACTCCACTTCCAAGCCAAACACTTCAAAGTTAAGAAGAGCTGGAAATAAGACTTGAGGTCATTCTTGTGCGTGTTGCTTCCAATTTCATCTCCCAGTCCAGCACATGCTATATATACACAACACTTAGGAAGATAAAATTGTTGGCGCTCTCAGCAGTATTTTGTGACATCAACTTCTGTAACGAAGCTCTTGTATTCAAGTAGAAACAAACTTATTTCCATGGGGTCACACTGAGATTAAAGGTTTAATGATCCAGTTTCTGTAGAAGCTAAGGTAAGAAAATCTACTAATTTTGAGTGCTTAACTTGTTATGCTCAGGACCTCTTTTTCCTTTCTCCAGGTTCATCTAGTATGTAATATGTTTGAAGTATAACTTCCATTCATTTGCATATGGTTGTATGAACTCAGCAGGTTAAGATCAAAAGTCAAGCACTTGGAAGAAAAACAAAAATCACCTGTGTGACAGTTAGAAAATTTACACAGAAGACTAGAATACAATTTTGAAGGAGATTATTCACTTCTGCTGTAAAGGAATGCTATTTATCTTCTCATTTATCTTCACATCTCCCATCTTCAGTGAGGAATTTCCATCATACAGCTGATAGTGTCACCTTTGTGGAGATGGCAATAACTGCCTGCGTACATGTTTTTAATCAGTTCCGACGTCAAACAAGACAGACTACTTTAAACCACTTGCAGAGATAATTATTAGTTACATTCACACTAAAAATACTTCCAAAAGTTAACTTCTGTGTTTCACCAACAATCACCACATTGTTATGGGAACACATATGTGACTGCACATACGTTAGCTCAACTTGTAGGAAAGGCAACAATTTCCCCAAAATGTAAACACAAGATATCACAGACATAGTCTGAAGACATGAACTGAAGTATACAATATCCAGAGATGTTTCAAAAACCCTTTTTTTTTTCCCCCCTCCTCAGTTCAGTTTCAGATCTTAAAACAGACAAGTCAGGCTTGGCTGGCAAAGATTATTAAGATAAAGCAAGCCTTTACAAATTAAAGAGCTCTAAAAGGCTGCCTTGCAAATCTCCTGGAAATGTGAACTGAAGCTGCTGTTCATCTTCTGAATGCATGAATGCATTTTTTAATATGCTTTGTAGGTTTAGGACAGGAATGTGACAACAATGGCAATGAGACAATCATCAATGCATCATGTGCAAGCCTCAAATTAAGATTCTAGAAGATAAATAAGTATATTTTCCAAAGACTTCCTTGCAAACCATATGGATTTGGGGATTTCAATAAACATTTGATCAGAAGAAATATTGATCATAGGCAGATCAAGATGATATACAGAAAAATACAATAAACCTTAGTCATGAATTTTTTTGTCCCTGAACAGCAGAATCCCAAGAAGTCCTTTTTCAGTTCCTGTTGTTTGTAATGATTCATGTTACCCTCAACAACAGGCTTGAGCAAAGGGACTATTTTCCATGTGTTCTCTTATTCCTGTTTTTCAGTAATGGTCCCTATCTGAGAGGAACGAGGGCTTTTAAGCGACCTCACCTGCAGACCTTATCTCCTTTAGTTTGCCTCTTTTCCGTTGCAGAATGTTCTGTTTCTCTGGTTAATGTCTTCGTTTGAGTGCACTTTTGGAAACTATAATATTGTGTGGCATCAGTATTTGCCAAGAGAACTGCACCCTCCAACTTAAACTTTTGGAGTCTCCGGGTGGCAGATTTCAGTCATTCCTAGGCCTTGTAAAGGGAGACGGAAAGCAGAGCACGCTGACATTGTCGTCCTGCACACGTGGCTACAGGACAGCCCAACAAAACAGCAGGTAAGTTAAACTTTTATGAAGAGTTACCTGTGGGTAAAGCTTTTAGAAGTCTAAACATAGTGCCATCTACTCTAGGTGGTCCTGCTGTGGCGGGGGAGTTGGACTGGATGGTCTTTTGAGGTGCCTTCCAACTCTTAAGATTCTGTGATACTTGATGCAAACTTTTACTGGTCTATCACCAAGGCATTGTAACTTCTAGAATATTTCTTTTACAACTAATCATTTGAATAACATTACAAGTGAGACAATTGCCTATACCATATAATTAGATATAGTATTCAGAACAACCACCACTATCTGCTTAAATGTATTATATTATCAGTGGTTTCGGCTCATAACAATTATCTGCTCACAAAGAAAAGAACTACTTTCAGTTATACTTCCCCAAGGAAAAATGAAACCTTTTGTAACACATTATTTGATAAGAAAGTATTTGTGTACACAGTTTGGCATCGTGACTGACTTCATTTCTGCCCATTTGAACGCACCAATTTTTTGGTTAATACAGTAAATCTGTTGTATTAAATCTGTACTTGATTAATGATGCACTGTATCAAGCTAAGTAGAATTAAATTAGTGTTTAATTGATTAGTGTGTAATTGGAGCAGAGCTGTAGATTTACCAACTTTAATTAGGATGGCTTATTACAGATAATTTACATTATCATAATATAAAACAGAAAACAGAAGTACTCGGTTCATCTAAAAGCTTAACTTCAGATCAGGTGGACAGCCTCAGAGATTACAGGGGCGTACAAACTAATGCCTTGCAAAGTGCTTTAAGACAAGTAAATCATAACAAGTTAAGTCCTTTAAAGAAAGGCAAATTGCTGATTAACCTTTTACCCTGGATTTCCTAAGCAATTAGATTGTTTATACTAATTTACTATAATAGACCATTCTAACAGAAGAGGTTAAATCTACAACGCTGCTACAATTAAACATCACATCTTTTTAGTCAGCACGCAATAGTGCCAGACTGAGAACAGCAAGACAATTACTACTCTCAAAAATGAAAAGAAACATCTCCAAACTCCAAAAGATTGAAGTGTACAAAGCATGTGCATTTACTAAAGCAGCAGAAGAAAGTAAGCAGCGGCAACTCAGCTACCACATTTCCTTAATGTTCCTTTAGATACTAACTCCAGTCTAGACGGAGGGAAGAACTGCACATTCCCCCGAGTACACTGCCACAGTAATTATGTTCATTATCTTGCATGCTAACAACAAAGATATAATAATCTACCAGTGAATAATTCATACTTTGTCAGGTCCCTCTATGATGTTCATTACTAACAGGACGACTTACAGTGCAAGTTACAACGCATTGGTTTAAAAATGCATTTACCACAGGAACAAAAGCCCAGAGTCCAGCCACTTTTACCTTCTTAACCATCAATGAATTCAGCAACCAGTAGAAAGATTTTCTTTATAAAAACACATTCACATTACAAATCTGAATATATTTCAAATGAATACCCGAGCAAGGGAAGTGGAACAGACAGTGGGCATCTTGCCAGATAAACACAGAGCATTATTTTAAGCGGTTAGAACTTAAAATTTAGTTGTAAATTACAACAAAAGAAGAGTCAAAAAGCTTTAGTAATATTCAGCGCTCCTCCCTATCCCCCGACTCTCCATGCTTTATCAACTACCAAGATTAAAACATCTGTCACTTGTTTTGTTTAAATACTTTCCATGTTTCTCTCAGAATCAAAACAAACATGAAATTTAAGCAAACCCATGAACACAACTGACCTACTTGCTTACTAGGAATGATCATTCCAGTATTTTTCTATCATCAGAACTAAATTCAGTATCTCTGAGGTCTTGCCCATCCATTTTCACTCACCTTTCTAATTTTCATTCAGATCATCTGCTGAATTTAGCTTGGAGAAGTTCAACTGAGTGCACCTCAATCCATTTAAAAAAAAGAAAAAACCAGAACAGACATAACTTGTGAAACAGCCCTCACTTGCTGGACACTCTTGGACACTCTGAAGCCATGTACTTAGTTCAATAACTTCAAAGCAGTAAGATATAACTCTCTTTCATGACCCTTTTTGTCCCTTCCCCCTATTCAATCTCTGTACTCATCTTGGTTAAACATGTTTATATTTCATCTAATTTAGACCCATTTTTTACTCACACAGCTTAGTACCAGCATTGCTCTTTGCATACACAAGGTATTAAGACTACGATGAAATCAATAGAAATAGTGACAATCTATCATCATGTCCTGGTTTACTTTTTGTGTGCAGTTTCATTAGTCCACGTAACAAACACTGCTTTGGCAAAATGAAACACCAAAATTATGAGACTGATAAGAAGTTAATTCACAGCATATGAATGACCAGCACCCTTCAACCAACCAGCATCAAGAAAATATTCTCAGGCTCCCCTCACACATGGGGGATGCTGCTCTGCAGACCTCCAGGCAGCTCACCCCTAAGAAACTCTATTTGCTGGCTCCACAAAACTAGCCATGGGATTAGCAGTTTACCTAGAATAGTATCATCAGTTTGGAAAGGTTTAGAAACAGAGTTCAAATTTCACTTTCACATGCTTCCCTTAACTTTTGCTTCTTGGAGCACCTTCAGTACCCGACGCTGTTTCAAACTTTCCAGCATCCCAAGCTTCTGAATTTCCCTAAGCAGCATCTTTTCATCTCTCTCTCTGTATATAATTCATTACCACTGGAAAAGCCTTTTCTTTTGGACGTTTTGTTCAATAGCCACGATACTTGCCAACTGAAGCTTCAAAGCACACCAAAAAGGCAATGGAAAGAAATGCAGTTGTTAAAAAGGTGACAGTATGTATAGACACTAACATGAAATCCAGAAATATTCAGGTATGTTTGATTTTCAGTAGGTTACACTGAAATTATTTCCCTGAACAAACTGTGATAGCCCTTTTACTTCTTTCTCAGCACTGCTGCCTCTCCATTATCTATTTTATTATACCAGTACTCATGCTCCAGTTGGTCTCTAAATAAATCATCCTCCCATAAGTAAGAGAAACTAGTTCCATTCTTAAATTATGAAATTTGGATCAATTTTCTGGCACTTTAAATCAATGTAACTAATGGTCCAATTTGAAATCAATTTGATGCATGTAATTTACAATAAGCATGCACGTCCTTCCTCTGAAAGGCTAACAAATGAATTTTACACGACCTCACCATGATTACCATAGGAATTTAAACAAGTGAAGAATACTCAGCTAGAAGGATTTTTGAAAGAAAATAACAAAACCAAAAGGAAAAAAAAAGCAATGCACATGTTTCCACCTCCCCAAACCCCTCAAAACTTAATCCACAATCAGCATGTAACATGTCTAAGTGCTTCTCTTCACCACAGTGATGCAAACGTACTATCAACTCCCCTGTCAGCTACAGAAGTAGGTCAGCTTTTCCATCTTGGTCTACTGACTATTTGATGCATATTGGTACTTTTTGCAGAAGTTTTAAGTATGTAAGTGATTTCTCTCTTTCACTCAACTATGATACAATAACAAAACTCACTATGAATTCAAGCTCATTGTAACCTCAAGGTATGGTAGACATACAAAAATAACCAACCCCAAAACCATTGCAGGTTGAGAAACACAGTTGTCCGATCAGTTTTAAACCCTATGCACTAGAGCCAGGCCCCAGTCCAGATGCTCAAGACTAATTTCAAAACAGAAGTCACAAAAGCAAGCTGGAAGGAACAAGTTATCAGCAAAACCAACAATCTGAAGATGAATTAACAGGCTTCTCAGTGAATGGAAGATCAAAACTAAACCTCAGAGAAGACAACATCTAACAAATTCCTCCTCTCCTCTGTTAAAACACACATTATGTTCTCTCATGTATTGTCAGGGAGCAGTTCCCAAACAGAACTGCTTATTTCACTCACAACTTGGGCAGCACAAACCCACAACTATCGCATTTCTTTCTTTTGCTACTCTCACCAACACTTTTCCTTCCATGTTCCACTGCCATTTAATACCTGTGAACTTTGTTTGATCTAACCGATTCTGACATCTGAGTAGTACCAACGAAATTAAAAATACAAATGACACTAGAAAACCTGCAGTGATATTAAAGTCCCTCTGAGAAGTGTTTGTGCTATTGCTGCCGTGGCATTTCAGTTCTTTTTTTCAGTACCTTTGGCAATACACAGCCTTGCTCTCCAATTATTAAAGCACAAAAACATCTCTAAATGGAAAAAAAAAATGGAAACACAAAAGAGTACAGAAATATGTGGGCCATTTCAATTAAAATGTAACCATCTGCATAGCTGTAGGCAACCACAGATATTGCAGACTTGCCACAACAAGACTAAAACCCAGACTAGGAACTGTATGTAGCCTAACAAAATATCAGGCTTGACATAGATGAGGTGGAGAAGGGGATGAAAAAAAATAATCAATGATCAACAAAAAATGTTAGAGGAAGAAGATATTGAAAATGTCTTATGTTGTTGCAATACTAAGAAGTGATCTAGGGGATCTACTGTAGAATCATAGAATGGTAGGAGTTGGAAGGGACTTTTAGAGTTCATCTAGTCCAGAAAATCAAATTCATAATAGATTTGGACTCAAAAAGTTCTGATGTATGTCACTCCACACCCAGTGAAACGTTTCTACAACTTCAGTTCATGAATATTATGTTCTTAACAGGCATAGAATATATTTTGATAGTGTTAGAAGCACAGCACGCTTGGCCTCACATCCTGGTGCACTAGCACTACCATCACTTCCAACAAGAGACAGACAAGCAAAACCAAGTTATGCACATGAGAAGAAAGTCTCTGCCAATTACTGTATGCAGGCGGGTCAAAACCCTAAAGGACTTGGAGGAATGCAACTATAAACATAATTCAATCAAAACTGAACATAAGCTAACACAGCACATCCCACAAGCTTTCCCTGTAGACTGGTAAACTGATATTGTTCACTTCCAGGGAAAAAACAAAACAGGTACTCCATCAACAAGACCTTTAGTGCTAAAAGTAGAACTTCCCTTGAGCTGCAGGAAGGGGAACAAGCAGCTGTTACTACCCCAGACTCCACTTTATTAAGAGAGCTTTTTTAATAGAAAAAGTACCTGCATTCCAGACCAGTCCTGATTTTTATCTTGAAATCCCACATCAGTGGTTATTCTTTTCCAAAATCAGAGTGGTAAAACTCTTTACCACATCTCACTTGGTTATTCTTCAAAGAAGACAAAAGCTTCCTATATCCACTGAACACTATGAGCAGCAGCCCCTATTTGAAAGATTTAATGATGCCGTCTTAACTATGCAGGTAGCTGGATGGATAATGCATTGTCCAAAGAAGTCCTAGGTCTAAAATTGAGCTTTTTCCCTAAAAAGAATTCAGTTCACGTGGTCAGCAGTCTCGCTACAATGGGAAGCCAAGTTCAGCAAGTAGGGAACTGTTGCAAGATTCAATTTGAAAGTAGTGGAAATCCAAACTACACACAAACATAACTGCATCTATGGAACACATTACTTCCGTCTATCCAGACAGCATCCAGATTAACTAAGGGTCTTTTCCTCAAAAGCTAATGCCCTGCTGTGTTTTCAGGCTTATATGTAAACATCTGTCTTCCCACCTACCATTCCTGTATGTGAATCCACCAAATCAGTTCAACTTTAGTATTAACACTGACTAGCTAAAGTAACTTAGTCTACCTAAGCCAAAACAGTGACATTTATATGAAAAAGGATGACTTCCAGAGCTATAGTAACCAACTGTATTGTAGACAGCATTATATCTCAGATAATCATGATACTCTCTTCTCCCCAAACACATGGATGTGATCTCACCTTTTCACTGCCAAGTAGATAGAGGAGATGAGGCTATAGCAGGGACTGCCCTCAAGGGGCATTACTTGGAGTAACCCCCAGAAAGGGTCAGACTAATAGCACTTTGCATCCTTTAAGGCCAAGCCTGTGCAGCCTCATTACAAATCTACATCTATATTACCAAAGCAGGAAAAAAACCCCACAAAGCCTGTGAAATGAAAGCTTCCTGCTCATAAGAGAAATTGAAATATTGAACACATACTAGAAAGCAGTGCACTTCTTGGGCTCGCAGAATTTTGTAGATCGACATATAATACACTAAAACCGGTAATCTTAAATGTGGAGATAAATGTAATACTTATTTGCAAGTATTTCTTCAAGAGAAACACCAGTTTGGAGTCTGCACTTCATATAAATGTTCTTCATTAAGATCAAAGTTCATCCAATGCAACAAAGTTGTTTTAAATAACGCCAACTATTCAGAGACAAGTCATGATGTAACATGAGAAATTTACATACAGAGCTTCCTCTGGCTGCGGCTTCAGGGGTTTAATGCAGACTTTAACAGCTGCATGTGCTTTTCTCTGACCCACTTTATTAAGAACTTCACAAGGGAAAATCATTTGTATCGTAATTGTCAAGATAGCACTCACAGGATTTTCATTGCTCCATGCAACCAGCTTACCCATTGCAGCATGCTGCATTTTAGATCAGCTTGCACGTCTCAAGATTGGTTTGGGGTGGTTTTATTTAGTATAAAAGCAAACCAAGATGAAACCATTCTCCAACACTCTACGTTTTCTCCTTATCAAGATACTTGTAGGCTGTTGTCAAGTCTGGGACAATCTCTCTAAGGCTGAAGCTGTTACACCAGAAGAAGAGGATGGCATATGCGGCGAGCTGTTTCTGGCACAACTCCAAGGCTTTCACACTCCTCTTGTACTTTTGCATGTCCCTCTCCACAGTGAAAGGCAGAGCTCCCACAGTCATAGCATGACCAAAGTGGGACAGTTCCAGTACCTCATCTCAGAAAGAGGGGAACAACAGGGTAACAAATGAAAGCTAACTTATTCATTTAACTGTGGTACGGGGAGTAGCTTCAGAAGAATTCAGGACATGTATTTAGAAATAGAAACAAAACCCAAGCATCAGGGGAGCAGTATAAAAGGCCAGTTTTCCCTCGTCTTAAAATGCGCCTATTAAAGATTCTCACTCTTACACAACATGTGGATTCTCATGGAAGGAGAGCAAAGAGATAATAGGGGTCACTAATGTCTAACCCTGAGCTCTACTCTTATGTAAGAGAATGGATCAAGGGACACACACACAAAAAAAAGACAGTTAAGAAAGGTTAACAAACTGAAAACTAGAAAAAAGTTGGAGAATAGACTTCTAATAATCAGAAGAATTATGAATCTACACTAAGATGATAACAGACCCAAAAATATGAGGCCTGAACAGATGGTATCTTCATAAGAACTCTCCCTATTTCTCGAATGAAGCTGGATGCTATGAAACAATATCTGTTTGATACCAACCTATCACCACTACTGTACATTATAACTTCTTTAAAAGACATATGCTACTACTCCATCCTGGTTGTTGAACACCCTATCTATATTCACAATCACACTGACTAAAACATGAGTTTGTGATGTGTTACCTCATTACAGTCAGAAAATGGATCTCTAGTAATAAGAATTTAAGTGAGACAGACCTATGACACACTGAACATGAGATTTCCACGTAGGCATGTCTCTGGGACTTCATACTTCTTCAAACAAGAGATAATTCTGCTTAGCTATTTCATAAAGAAGCCGAAGGGCACAGCAGCAGTCACCAAACAGAACATAATCACTCTTTCATATCCAGAGCCAATAACCACCAAGAGAAATCCTGGAAGACTGAGGTGTATGTGCAATCATGTACCTAGCTACAGTGACTCAGCAATTTCACTCTAATTACTGAAACATTTTTGTATGGACAATTCATTTTTGGTTCTATCATATAAGAATAATGAATAACCTGCAGAGACACACAATGTCAGCTTGTATATACAATATACAGCTCCAGGACAGATGCAGCCTATGCAGTATAAACAAACTAAAGTCTTCCAGGCGTAGGTGGAGCAAGGGAATATCCTCCGATTTCAGTAAGTAATGAGCACATCCAACAAGTAGCCTTTTGAAAGATATGCCTGCTGAACATAAAACTGCCCCTGAAGTACAGTACAGTCCTGAAACACAGTACTTTATCGCCCTCATCTTCTCCCACCTCCCCCCAGTCTAGTTGGTTGAAAAAGGAGGACCTGCTGATTTGGCATTCCCTGCATTGTAGCTGACCCATGGTTTATTCCAGACAGCTAGGCATGATGCTGCTGGGAGCAGATAATGTTTGACTGCTACCCACTTCTCACTTGCTGGGACTCTATGAAACCACTAAGTTGCCTGAAACTTGTAGTAACTTCTTATCCTACACATTTGCTACCCTGTCAAATATGATGATGATGATGATGATATTGCCCGCTGAGCTTAAGAAGTATTAGAAGACAGATACAGGACAGCTCAATCGGTAAAAGAGATAGCCTACAAACATGTACGATGGTGCCTTGCCAAATCTCATCATTCCTTCTGAAGTGAGGCCTGACAGCAGCAATGGTTTTCTCAGGTTTTAGTGATTTTTTTTTTCCCCTTCCTTTCTTCTCCCAAGTCTCTCAAAAAAAATCTACTCAAATTGCTCTGGACAGATGGAAACATGTGAAAACAAAGGGAGAGAGGAAAGGGAGAGAGCACAAACCAATAAATTGTATTTCAACTAGCTCACTAGAAAGCTGGGGTATGTTTCCAATCGTTCATAGCATACTCAAAGGTGAATTTCAGAAATTCCTACAGCCATTTTAACTCAAATTCTCTCTAATCCAAGTGCAAGCTCTGAAAGATGGTGCACCTTTTCGCTTATTTATTTCCCAAAATGCAAATTCAGAAGAACAATTCATTTTCTCCCCCCTCAAAAAACATGAAGAGCTTTCAAAAGCTGATTTACCTTCTCATTTACCCGAGGTAATGCAGCACATTTGCATAAAACAGTCAAAACTCTTATTTTTGGTAATGTAATAGGTAGGTAACTACGTGACCCCTGCCGATGTAAAAAGACAGTCCCCTTGTTAGGAAACCATTCCAAGTGACAATTTCAGTAACTCTCAGCATCTCTCTTTCTGGATAATTAGATGTATTATGAATATGCAGATTTCAGAGAGATGATTGGCTCAAATACATCCCCCTCCTCAAGAACATCACCTTCCATAAAAACAACTGTGTCATCAAGCAGAAGGCTCTCAGCCTAACTTGTACGAAAGATTCATCTGCCAAGCTCAAACAGAGATCACACCAGCTAGAATTACCTTTGCCCAACCTTTGTGAAGGTAAAGAGGTTATGGATGGCTTTCCTTATCGATGCTGTGACCTGTATGCACAGGATTTTCTTGCAGTAGATCTTTACAAAACATCTTTGGGGAGGCCAGGGGTGGAGATTTCACAGCATCCACATCCTCGCAGAACCTGAGCTCACTAACATAACAATAGCACCATCCAGTGGCAAGAGCTGCCCTCCAAGAAGTTCATCACTCGCATCATTTAGAATGATCCTGCCAGTGCAACTGTGAAACTGAGAATTAGGGTATTGGAATCTGAACCTGATGCAGCATTCTGAGAATATAGGGGTGTTGGTGGGAAATGCAGAACTAGCAAAGAGTCTGAAAAGTGCAATTGCCCACAGAAATAATTGTGCAGAAACTATCCTGAGCTGCAAATACAAGATTGAGACTTGTAACATGTACAAGATCAGAGGGCTGGAATGGCCTTTCTGCTCAACTGGGAAGCTCCTTAGTGGTTTTTTTTTAAGTTAGAAATCAGTGTCTTCTCAGTATATAATTAAAGAAAACCCACTCAGATAAACCACTACTTCCCAGCCTTTCCCCTCCAAAACTCCCAAACTGTTGTTGGTGTATTTTAGGCTTGCTCATTCCTTCTTCTGCTTTTTAAATTCGTATTCGAGTTTCTTCTTTCCAGTCATTTTGTTTATGACTTATTTCCACAGAAAATATAATATTTAGGTACTGGAATGGTGAGCTCTACTCATGGTAAGCACCTGTGGCAGACCCAAAAAGAAACCACAGATGGAAATAAAGGGGAAAAATGCTGCAGTACAGTAATTGCCATCTGCAATAAACAATATGACAGGAATGGAGAAAGAACTGGTTTTGCGGGGTGTTTTTGCCACAATAGGCACAATAAATAAACAGTGTCACACAGTTTAAGAGTTCAGTGTCCAATTCTTGACATAAGCACATCCTTCCAACTGAACACATCCCTCCAGCCACTAGCACATCTATTCAGGTAAATATGATAGCACAATTCTCTCTTCCTTAGGATGTGGGATGTTCACACATGGCAAGGTTTCAAGAAAACTGCTGTTTCAAAACATTCCCCTGGCTGTTGCTGAGTTTATTACCCAAAAATTTATGTTGGATTGGGTTTTGTTTTAAGAATTCAGAAATCTGTGCAGGGCTGTACTAATAGAAGGGGATGGTAGGCTTAATCACTGCTGCTTCATGCTACTGAAAGGATCATCTGCTTCAGAAAAGCTGAGTACAGAAGCAAGTTAGAGTAGCCCATCTCACCTTCCATCAAATCTGTAAGGTAACAAGTCACTACAGTCTAAAAACCTGAAGTGTTAAGTACTGCAGTTGCATATCTTGTTTAAATATTCACTTCCAAATTCAAGCACTCACATTTTCACACTCATCTTGAATTTCCAGAAATAGTCCTTCTGTCTTCCTGTCTTTGATAGTTCAAGACTGACCTAAATCTAAGACAAGCAGGATAAGAGTATGTGTGTGTACTTTGTTTGGCTTATGCAGATATTGGAAATTAATAACTGAAATTAATTAATACCTGTACATTCTCACTGTCTGCAGCTCTGTTGTTACTCCCACCATGGTCAGAGTCAGCTACATCAGTTCAAGAGACAAGGCCAGGCCAGGACACACTACTGAGGACAGGGTGCTTAAGATGCTTAGCTGGCACGGAGCTTATCTCCATCACCTCCCACAGGCTCCTGCACCAGCCTGAATAATGTATCTTGGTTTCAGCTGCTCAGCAGAGACACTGGCATCTGCAGTTGAAACTGCACCAGCTGATTCATGTGACCAGAAGGTATCACCGAATCCCTTGCAGCAGCTGCACTCCATCTGTGATCATTGGTTTGGGGACAGAAGCTGCAGTGTGTGTCAGCTGCTGTTTCCACTTCTTGTAAAGCAAGGTCATCCGATCATCCAGTCACTACGGTATTAGGGCAGGAGACCCCCTTCAGAACGAGCAGATGGCTCAGTGGTTAAAGCCTGCAGCTTCTGAATTTGCAGCAAGTTTCCCATGCAGTTCAGAGCCAGCTACATTCCCTGTTTGCTTTGGCCACAAATCCACAAAACTACAGCCTTATCTAACAGAAAGCTGCAAGAACAAATCAATTCAAATGTCTGGAGACACCCATATGCAATGGTTACTGAGCTACATAAGTATGTAGATCAGAAGATGAGATAGTTTCTGGCAAGCCTTTGGTGCTATTCATGATCAGGGAGAAATCAGCTTTACGCTAAAACACAAACTTATCTCCCTGCAAACATAAAGATGCCTATCCATACCAGACATATATACTCACACTGCTAAGCACTAGCTTCTAGATGTCCCAGTCAAATCAGACAGACAGTGGTCTCTTCCATCACTACTAAAAATGGCTTAAGTCAATATTTTGCTCACACTACAGGCGAGCTGCCTGCTCTACACTTTCACCTGCAGGAGAGTATAGGTGCACAGGATCATACCCTAGCAAATATACATTCTCTTTGCACATGGCCTTGTCCTGCCAATCCTGCCACTCTTCTGGCTCCCTAGTTTAGAACCTTTATCTTTATTCCCTATCCCATTCCCATGCACTCTAATCTACTCAACTCCTTCTTCGATCACTCCCATTTCAAAATGATGACAAACAGCTTTTAACTCAGAGCCTCCTGCTTATCAGGAAGCAAAGAAGAATGATCCCCTCCCAAAAACGACAAACTAACAGTCACTCTAAAACGACAATTCTCAGCTCTCTGAAACCACAGGAGAAACTTGAGTCACAAACAAACACTTCCAGGGACTGAACAAGCAACATTATTTTGTTGTTGTTTCACGTAGTATCTCCAGAGGACTTCTGAGAGTCACTTTTCTGACTTGTTTAATGTATCTACTTACTTTCTTTTCCTGAGTTCATTTATCCAGGGAAGGGAGGAGAGGGTGGAGGTCAATTATATTTGAGTAAGGGTTAATTAGTAGCACAGTTACTCTTGAACTTCAAAAACTAAACCCTAAACATAGGAAGTAAAATAGATGCTGTAACTTTAAAGCTTCCTTGTTACTTAATTAGCCTTGTTTCTTGTGCTGAACTCTTTTCTAGTTCCCAGGCATACCAACCGGCATCTCCAAAGTGACAGGAAAATTACCACTTGAAGACCAATATTTAAGACTCCAACAGTACTTTCCCAGAATACTACACTCTGTGACAGTTTGGAGTTTAATGGGGTTTAATTCCATGCCTTAGGAATTCTACACTACATATGGCAAGGCCACAGCTGGAAGACTACATCCCATTTTTGGCAGTGCATTTCATGAAGTACCTAAAATAACTGGAGGGAGGCCAGATGAAAGGCAGTGGAACTGGGAATTAATTGAGATGATATAAGCTCCAGGAACAGATGTATCCTGCACTCTATAGTCAAGGAGAAAAGGACAGACTTGAGAAGACAAGAATAAAGGCCATAGGAAGGGAATAATCTTTGTGAGGGAAGAGCAAGACGGCTAATAGAACCGAACAGTACTCTGAACAGATTAACAACTAGATTTAGCATGTGGAGGGGGAACTTTTCAGTGGGAAGGACACAGCATACCAATACACGTTATGTAGAAAGATGGCACTGTCTCCACGTGACACCTTACTATTTCCAGAGACCTTTAGAGGAGGCTGCACAAATATCTGCCAGGAATGACAGAGATGCATCTCTAGCTGGATTAGGGAAATGGAACTAAACGATCTCTTGATTCTCAAGTTCTGTGAAAGGAAAGGCAGTTAATGGACAGCTACTAAATTATTTTCACACAAGCTATTTAATCTGCTCTGATAGATGATCACCTCCTTTTAAATAGCAGAAGCCACTAAACCAAGCACTAATTGGTACTCTTGGGGTTAAGCTTAGCCCAGAAAAGACTGAATGGACAACAGAGACTTCTCTATTCTTTCAGTTGCTTGTAAACTATACAGCTTATTATATTTATTTTGGGCACTGACATCTGTAAATTAGGATACTTTTCAAGCTAAATTAGTCAAGGGAGTGACGTCGCATTAACAGCTTTGGAAATTCACAGCTGATGCGATCATGTCTTTTGTACAACAGTGTAACATGACATGAGTTCATTTTTTTCCTGGTAATTCAGTTCTAAACAGTAATGAGAAAACTGAAGTATCAGGATAGAGAAAACATATACTGCGCTATTCACTGAAAAGCACACCAACATCTGAGAACATTTGGACTACACCATGATGCAGCTTAGCACCTGATTATGTAGAGGAAGTGGTAGCACGATATCCTCTGTCTCTTAGGAATCATGAAGAAACAGTAAGTTGCACAGTTTATGCCTTCAAGCAGAATGTGCACACACAGGTGCCAGCAAGCACTAAGTTCTGTTTTACAGTTTCTAATCATCCACAGAAGCTGTTCCAAAACCAAATGAAAGATGTCTGCATTTTCCAGTTCAGTTAGAGTACATCTTCTGTGACAGTAGGTTTTGTCATTAAAAAAGCAGAAATATCCAAAGCTTAAATCCTCCATCTACTTTTAGGACTATCCAAAAAAAAATGAACACAAAATGAAATAATGGAACTTTACTTGCTTTTGCATCAACGAACCTAAAAGACAATAATACCAGCAACATGTGTACATCACTTCAAAGACATCACCTAAATCACATCATGCTGGTAAAAAAGAGAGAAACCCACAAAATGAAGTTGAGTTCAGAGAAGAGACAATTAAATTCTCACTCTGGGTTTTGCAGTTTCACCTATCTGTTGAAACAGTAATCTGAATACCTTTTTGGTCTTAAAAAAACCCACAAAACACAACAAAACAACACAATTTGCTTGTTGTACTCAGGTGTAGCGTAGCTCAAGCTGAAACTGTGCATGCACATGATGTGCCACAGAAAATACACTTCTTATTTTTATGGGTTTTAAATAGCCTGTGAAAGCAGTAAGCTTTCTCATATCAAGCTTACAGGTATTTAAATAGCAAGACAGCTACGTACTGCCAAGTATTTAGAGTGGTTAAAAGCTGTAGACATTTCACACCTGGGACTGTGGCCTTCCTTCCATGGGTGGCTGTGAAGGGAGACACTACCCCAAGCACCACCTTGTGGCAACCCTGCTCCAGACTGCATGGCCCTGCCTGGGGCTTTCCAGCATTGCCACAACTGCAGCAGCTTTGCTGTATATTTCACTGCTTCGAATACAATATGTAATAAGTACAGCAGAAGAATGGAATAAAAATCCCATGTTAAGTTAAGCTTTCATTCTATCTCTCGGGATACTTGAAGCTGCAAGATAAATTGCCAGAGTTGGCTGAATTACATACTCCTGACATCGCAAAACCACACCACAGCAGTATCTTTCTATCCTGTAAGACATACTAAGACAGGCAGCATATCTTCCAAGTTAGTAAAGTGACAAATTAGTCATTTTTAAGTGTTAGAAAAAATCTCAAGTGCAGTGCTATGATGCAGAAACCTTTTCAGCTACCTTAACTAAGAAACAGCAGTCCCAGAAGACCTTGCATGCTCCTCAGTTAAAGACTGCATCTTACTGTAAGCAGGCACACCGTTTCTGAAGGAAGCCTATACGCTGACAGAAAATGCAGCATCATGAAAAATTAGTGTGTGTATTCTAAAGTCAGTCTTTAAATGTCAGTGGCTGCACAGAGTCATGTCACTCCTGCATCAGAACCACACTGGGTGCACCAAGGAATTCACACCATTTTTCCACACCACTTTTTAATTCATTGTAAAACACAAAAAAAAAAAGTGTCAAAAGACACCTCACTGACTGCCCAAACTGCATTTATTGAAACATGAACTCCAGAGGGACAAGGGGATACAACTATTTGTGAAAGCCTTTGCTATGAACACTCAGCAAGGGGCAAGCTGAAACCCTTTAAAGGAGTTCACAGCACTTGAACCTTCCAAGTCTAGGCACCCAGTTTAGTGCTGGGGGCTACCAGTTCAGTTTGTGCTTGAGGGTGGCTTCAGGAACGGGCAGCAAAATCAAAAACTTATTTCTTAGTTTTAAGTCAAGTATGTACAGTATATATGAAGTGACATCAATTCCTGTCAGAAGGAGCAATACTCATCTCATTAGCTCGCTGCCGGAAGTGGTCAGCAGGTCCATGTCGATCCATCTATTTCTGTATCAGTTTTCGGAGTGTAATAAATGGTTATGAAAGATCAATTTACCTCAATAAGCAGCACTGTGAGAGCTCCTAAAAGCTTTCAAATTTGAGCTGCAATTACCGTTTGGAATATTCCAAAACATCTTTCCCTTGGAGGATCTTTTGATATCTCTGCTGTACCACTTATCATACGGCAGTGATAATCAAAGCACACAGCACAGGTACTTGAAAAACAGCTCTTGAAGGTAAGAGGGAAAAAAAAAAGTGACGATATGAGATTAAGTCACAGAAGAGTAAGACTATAGACGAAATATAAAATTGACACTAGGAACGTCTGTAACTTAATTTAAGCAAATTAAATTTCAATCTTCTAGCAACTCTTTTCAGATCTTTTGGTTTTGTGTTCTCACATGGGTCACACACAAATTACTTTGCACTCTCCGTTGGCTTTTATGTCCATCCCTCTCTCTCGTCTCCAGCTCTCCTCCTTCCCATTACCCTGGAAGCGTTAGATCACACAACAGTCTCAGCTAAGCAGCTCAGGCTACAAAAGCAAAGTTCCCCAGAGGAACGTAGGCCTTGTTCTTATCTGTCAATCATAGCTTTTATCAGAGGTTTTCTTCTGTTTCACATCAAATATTCACCGTGTCATACCAGATGAATCAACCCTCATTTCCAACAGCTGCTTAACAACACACAATATTCTAACTGAGCCCGTAAGCTACAATGCCAAGTTTTGCTTTAATTTTCTCTACACACAAAATAACATTAATACGTGCAGAAAGTTTAATTACAGCATATTGATACATAAGCACAAGTTACAAATATCAACCCAATATGTTTACCACTCCGTGTATCCAATCTGCAGATCACTCACTCCATGTCATCAATACCAGGGTGAAAATGGAATTACGTAACATAATGAACACCTGTGGTTTTCATGCGACTATGAAGCAGATGTACAGGCTGTCTCTATCGAAGAAGGCATCTCTGCTGTCATTTATAGTCTTCATTTGTGGACAATTTACACAATATTATCTTATTTCATGAGATTTGTGTAACATTTGCATTTGTGCTGCATTCAAAACTATCAGGTGAGGGTGAGCAGGCAAGGAACCGAAGGGACAAATCAAGCGAGGGAGGAACCTGTCACAGAAATTTGGTAGCTAAGGATAAATCATTCTTTTTGTACACGTGTCAATCTGTTAACACAGGGAAGGGATAAAAAAAAAAATCTAGAGAAAATCAACTGCAATTTGATGTAATTTCTACAGAGGGAGCCAACAACCCAAGGAACGGGATTAACAAGATGCACTTAGATCAGCGCTGAGCTCTTCCCAACCATCAATTTCTCATTATGTTTACATGCTTTCCAAATGGCCACAGCACATCATGTAGGTCCTTGCTCCACAGATTTCCTAAGCATTTAATGAAACCTGACTTCAAGAAGTGCTTGGTTACATGTCAGAACAATCAATACCCAGACATGACAGAATTTATACTTGCTTTAGCAGAAGGTGGCAATTTGAGAGACTGGTCATTCTAAATTGCTGTTTATTCATTAAAATGAGTAGTTCACAAGTTTCAACTTGCAGCAGTTCTAAAACATATTGTGTAAAAAAAAAAAAAATGACATCAATTCCAAAGTAGACTTTTTATTGAGGTTTTAATACAAACCTCTACAACACAAAACAGATCAGCATGATAGCTTGATCCAAACAAAAAACTGAGGAAGATATGAAAAGTGAAGTTGTGTAAAAGGGAGAGCTGGGAAGCTTTTTTTACCTTGTTATTGCCCTAAGTTTTTCACATAGCTTCACTGCCACATCACACTTCGTGTTATATATTAATCCACTCAAATGTAGTTACAAGCGAGGTTTATTATATAAAGTATCTCAACAGTTTTGACAGATGTCTGTGACAGGTTCATGCATCATCCCAGCCATAAAAATCATCTGTGCTGCCAGCATATGTTGAGTAGGCTGACAGAAAACTTAAAGCTTAGTATTTCTGACATTTTAGTATCTCTTCCCTAAAACACACTCTTCTACTCTCTTTTTTAGGTTCAGGGGAAACAGGGAGGATAAAAAAACCAAAGGTATTTTAGAGAAACCACACAACACCGGGACACTGAATCCGAAAACATACACGAAAGGATCTATCAAAGTGTTACTGAAAGATAAGCTACACCCTCTAGTGGTATGAAATACTGCAGCTTGGCTGTTTCCTAAAGCAATAAAACAACACTTGCACCTCTTGATGTCCTCAGCATTTCTGCCTCTGTCACTGCATGCTGAGCTATCCATGAGGTGGGGCTGCACAGGAAACGGATTTGGGGTCAAGTGCCTTCACTTTTGCACTTGAGCACTGTGAAAGCGACTTACACATGGTAACCCCCACTAATACATGGAACTCCAACGTTCCCATGAAGAGGTTCAAATCCCTTTTGCAGCCTCTGGCTTTCTAACTTAGACTAGTTCTAAATCCCTAAGTTTCTCCACTCTTTCCCAAGCATCACACAGGCACTCAGTGCTTCCCAAACAGCCCTACTATCCATCCCAAGATTCCTACTTGTAATACTCACTTGTACACATCTTGGCTAAGCTAAACCATAACACATCCAAAAAAAACCTCCCAGACAACATAGATCAGTAACTCCAATCACTGTTCTCAAGCTTATGAATCCTCCTCTCCCTTGTTCAGTTTCACTATGAAAAAAATATTCGTATAGCAAGTGTGCAGCTAAGATGGAAATTCCCTAAATAAATCCCTCTCAGCACACTTTGGAGCCCAGCAACGTGTCTTCCCTCCCTTCTGACTGCAACACATCAAACAGCTGACTGAAGAGAAAGGAAGCTTATCTTTATCTTCTTCCTCTTATTCACTTCATCTCCTTTATATCAGTTAAAAGATACATATGAAAGTGGAGGCGGCTGTGGGGTACAAAACAGCTGCCACATTTCCTACTTTCTCCTTCAACTAGCTTCCAAAAAAAAAGTTGAAGTGTTCTGTCATGGCCTAAACTCATGCTCAATCAAAACAGTTTATACAATTGTACAATCAGCAGTCAAAGCTGTAGTAAAACCAGTGTCCGGACTCGGTGGTACCATTAACCTCTAAACAATGCTTTCAACACTCACAAGGAATACATTTTAGTCACCTATTCCTACCACCTAGTCAAGCTACTGGGATTCTCCTTCAGTCCATATTTTAGTAAAAGAAAATGTGACTCAAAAATCTCCAACATCTCTACCAAAACTACTCTACATAGTGAAAATTGTCCTCTAAGGTTTCTGCTGTGGAACAACAGTAAAATCAAAAGTATCAGCCTGGACAACAGCACACATGCACACAAGCCTACACTTGGTTCATATGAACTCCATCTGAAGTTATTCAGTCAAATTCTGAGAATTAGAAATAGGAATAACTAGTAAAAGGACTATATATAGGGTCAGGAGAAATGTTTACATTTTTCTCAAGAGTTTGTTTATATTTGTTGTTCTCAGAAATGGAACAACATATGCAACATTAAGGCCTCACTAACCTTACTATGTCCAAGTTTGCAAAGTTTCTCTCTGAAGGAGGGAATTCTTTTTCCCTCTCCTCAAAGTTACAGGGGATTAGTTGGGTTGAGGGTGCTGGGAAACAACTCCAGGACATGTCTGGAGCCACAGATGCATGCTTGCCTTGTAAAATCCCTGTGCAAATTGAAGATACCGTTGTTCTCCCATCTTTGCTATTCTCACTGCAGAACAGCAAACTTGCCAGTGAAAACAAATACAATTGGTCATCTGATTCACTACAACACTGTCACGCTTAGCTTCATCATCCGTTGATAAGGTTTGAACTCTCCTGCTAATTTTACGTGGGAGCACTCTAAGGAGCCTCCACACACTCACTCCCTGGCTGAGCTGCAGGACAGTAACCTTCACTTCTTGTGCATTCTGGAACTGATTGAGGTAGATGAGGGTATTACCAGATGAACTCTAGAAAAAAATGTATGCATGCACAAACTGAAAACTTCAGTGCTAAGAAAATTCCCTCAAGATAAAAAAGGTATACAGTAATGAAAAGACACCATTTTAAAGGCTGCTACAGCTAGAGTGGAAGCATTAAAAAAGAAAAAAGGTGATCTTTCATACCTTACATCTTAAAATAGACATTCAGTACCACGTCATGCCTGTAAACCAACTCCACTCTGTCTTAGTGGCTGTACTTAGGTATCTAGATAACCAAGATTCAAGGACAAAAGGTTTGAGCCAAGTCAGGGTGTAGCTGTCTCGATTACCTTTGGAGATAAGGCAATCATAACCCCATCAAATTTACATTTTTATGCAGAACAGTTGCATAGAAGTGACCTGGAACAAACTGGAGGACACCTGACAGCCAGAGAAATCATTGTGCTACAATTAGATGAAGAATGTCCAAAAAAACCCAAAAAGAGTCATCTTTCCTAGGTAAGTCGCTAGAAAAGGTGCTGACATTTCAAAGATGAGAAGATGATGTATTTTAAGCACAGGAATTTTGGCACTGAACAGAAACACATAGAGTATAACTTTGTATTTGACTTGAAATCATTAGGCTCACGAGAACACCCCAGCTACAAGGCACTAAACCTAAGAACAAGTTTCTAACCGAATAACTCACTCCCCTATTTTGCACCATTCCCTGAATCAGCATTTCTTCTCAATATGAAACCCTACCTAAACACCATGAAAAAGTATTTACCAACTCATCTGTAAATCAAACGACATAATTCAGCTTGAAGGACGGAAAGTGCTCTGCGGCTCAACACTGTTTAATCTGTTCCAAACTGCTGTTAACATGGTCCAAGAAGATGACCACACAGCACATGAGAAAAGTTCCAAAGGTCTCTCCCGAAGCAATGTGACACTGACCCATGAGAGTTTTTCCCCGGTCAGGAATCCAGCAACACTCAAGATGCCAAGGTCAATGGCAAAAGTATGTTCAAACTCTCCCATTATACCCAACAGCACATAAATCATCTGGGGAACTACTGTAGTGATAACAATGCAAAACCAAAGAAAGTGTTCTGTTGCAGCTGATACATGTAAAACTTCAGTTTCACTGATTTTTCTTCATCTAAAGGAGTTCAGCACTCTCTTTCAGAAGTGACTATGTTGCAAAGACATCAGTAATTCATATGCAATTGAGCAACATGCAATATACTTGAAATAAAAAGCTCAAACTGGATTTTTAGTATGTTTAAACTACTTCAAATTAAATACCTCACAACGAAAAAAAAAAGGTTCAGTTTAATCAGTATCTATTCTGCAAATAAAGCTTGTGTACACAGTACAACTTGTACTGTCCAAAATACAGACCTGTATGTCATCTCACTTGTGTTTAACCCCTCAGTGTGCTAGTACTTTCAATACTTCTAGCTTATATCTTTTGAAATGGTCTAACACGTTTATTGGGTCCACGAGGGCTCTGTCATTAGAGAGACAGTTCTACATAAAACCAGCCTTATCTGCCCATCAAAGGCAGCTGCAGTGCCTGTTTTTTTGCCTGTAGCTCAAGAGACTTAAATGTCACAGGTACATTACCTGCACAAATTTAAGCTAAATGTCTTCTTCATCCTCTGATAGAACAAGGAAATTTTATTTGGCTCGTAATTTGATCACCAAGGCTCTTCACAGGCAATGCTTTTTCCCAAGGAATTAAATCTTCAGTTAAGAGAATACATTTTTACTGTTTGAAATCTGGGACCTAATGAGAAACATCCCAGCTTTTAACATGGGATAACCTGACAGCTATAGATATTAATTCATCTGAAACTGTTAGCTCACCTTACAGATGGAGAAACTGCTTAAGTCTTTTGGGAGTGCTACAAAATAATGCAAAATCATGCTAGTGCAATAACAGAAACGAGTCATTAAGAGCAAAAGCTGGAAGTCTGAAGGGAAAGAAAAGGTGTTTCTCTTATATCTAAGCATGTAGGTGCATACAAAAGGGACTAAATTCCCCACTACATCCTGAGTCAGTTTGAAAGTAATCCTAAAACTCTGTAATTTATTTGAAATACAGCTTATATATAGATATATATTCCAGCAGTCATCATTGAGAAGTCACTATGTGTCATAGAAGGGATGACAAGTACCAACTACCTTCAAAAAAAAAAGCAGTAACATAAGATAGGTTTGAGGAATGGCAAAGACAACATTCACACTGAGCATTTTTCAGGCAGCTCATGGAGAACAGTGAGTGTATGAGGCAAGAAGGAAACTGGAGTTCATGCACTGAATATGGCTCTTCAGCCAGTGGTCTTAATGTGCAGGGATTTAAAACAGCAGTAATAAGGGAGACAGCTATTTCACATAATGGAGAGCTTTAAGAACAAGAAAATTTACCTAAACTCTGAAAAGTATTACAGTATTGCCTTTGTGTAGTCTATATGCTTACATATACAAACATGCAAGAATGTTCCAACTGTGCCATCTTTGATTACAGTGTGTACCTTAATCCTGTTTAATATGGCAATACATAACACGCACGTATATCACCATAAAAGAACTTACAGTTCTTTGTGCTTCTCCTCTGCCAAAATTTGGTCATTTGGCTTCAGTCCATACCTTGAAAAAACAAACACAGAGCAGTTACTCCTTTGAGCATATAACCATAAAATGTCATTTTTAATTACAGTTTCTAATTGTCAAATGAATAAACTGTTTAATACTTGTTGACTCAGGTATCTCAAGTATTGCAAAGGCAGCAGCTAAGTCTTCTAAAAATTTATCACATGTTTATTAAAGTAAACATAACACCACATAAAACTTCTGCTTTCTACCATAGCTTGAAATTATATCAGATTTGACTTGCTGTATATTCAAAAATCACTGCACTTCATACCATAAAGTGTACATTGACCTTATAATTCAGATCTGACACAACAGCAAGGAACACAGACAATGTGAACACTGAAAGTGGCTGGAGTGTTTACCGAACTGTGCTAAATGAAACCATCAATACTAAAAATGTTATACAGACATATTTAACAGACTATTTAGAAAAATTTCTGCAGCCCAAAGAGAGAGCTTGAGGGGAAAAAAAAAAAAAAAAACAACCAACCAACCACCTTTCTTTGCTATCTCTCTGCCTAAGAGGCAGCTGAAAAGAATAGGTTGCCTATGCTGTTTAAACCAAAGAGCAAAAGGAAGCTAGTCTCCCCCAGCACAGGCTACTACTAGTCCCGCTGCAGCCTGCACTGTCACTCACTTTGGAAAACCTTTCAGAACTGACCTCACTTTTGTTCTGCCTCAGAGCAAAATATTTTGCCATCTCAAAATATCCCGTAAATCTGAGTGCTGCGGTTTGCTGTGGGGTTTGGTTTTTCCAGTTCGGATTGGGCTGTCTTTTTTTTTTCAGTTGCTTGGTTTGTAAGACTGTCACACATAATGTAAGCAGCTAAAAGTCAAGTGTCCGTTTGATAACTCTGCAAACAGCTAAGTGCTCCCAGTGCAGAAGGCTCCCACTGTCTCTCTGCCCTCTGGTTTTGTTCCTAGCTCCAGTCAACTGCGGAACCATAAATCACTCCTCCGGAGGAAACCTTCTCATCGCCAACCAACTACAATTGAGCTATCTTGTAAATGGATGTTTGTTTCTAACAGACAGAATTTGTTAGCTACTCCTCACAGCATTTTCTGATGATAATCTCTGACATTGGTTTTCTCAGCATCCGTTTAAAATGCAAGTATCGACCCCAGACACATTCTCAAGCTCACTAGTGCTGCATTCAAACATACAAGAAACCAACTGACTGACCCATTTTTTCTTGTTTACATATGCAGAGATTGCCTGAGGTTATTTGCCATAGTATCACGCTGACTTGCCTCCATTTATCCACTTTGCTGCTAAACCCTTCATGTAGTCACTTCTAATCAGGATACAGAGGGGTCCGTCCACATTCTCCTTCTAAATGCGGGGTTTGCATTTGACTCTTCCAGCAAACAGACTACACTGAAACACACTGCTCAATAACAGATTCAGGTCACTTGGTTTAATTGCCAAATCTTCTTCACAGTTCACCTTCCTATTAGTCCTTATGCCACAAATTTAAACTGTTGTGATCTTACATTTACTTCCAAATCACTGTTTTCTGTAGGGAACAGTATCAGGCTCTTTTTTCTTTAATGAAAACGGGTCTAAACCAATACCAGTCCCTTCGTAATGCTGCTGCACCTCCCCAGTATCTCCATTTGTCACCTCTTGGGAAGCGTTTTATTGCTAACAAATACTTATGTAGCAAAGCAAAGGGTTATTAGGAAGTTCTAAAAGAAGCATCTTTCAGAAGTTGAAGGATAGGAACTCTTCCCCCAATCTTATTTAAAATTAAATCCGGTCATTTGCTAAAGGGATCTGGAAAGATCTTCCTGTGATTGGCAGATAGATCCTTGGCTAATACGCAATCCACTTCAGAAATGGAGATCATTTGGCCCATTAAAAAAATATAACCACATAAAGCCACAACCAAACAAACACTGCATGCTTTTCTTCTGACCAGGGATCAGACTATCTGGCTAGAACCGAATGCAATTTTATCTACTGAAGATACAGAAATAGTGATTATACTTTAGCTTTTTAAAGCAGCCAAATTCTTTGGTCTTCCACTTTTTCCTGTCTTTTTAAACCTCCATTTAACCCCCCCCACAATCATTTATAGGAAAAAAAACCCAAACAAAACCTTTCACTGCTTTCTCAGACTAGTAAGTCAGCTATGGCAAAAACCATGTAAGATGACGAGAACGCTGTTTAACAGATGTGTGATTTTTCTCCTCGGGTATGTTACTGACATACCAGAGGGGTGCGGGAGGGACACAGCTGCTACCCCTGAGGTTTGCACAATGGGATTAATAAGCACCAGTTGGCTCTTCCTAACTGATGAAGCTTAGATTTGGGAAAATTCCTACTTAAAAAAAAAAAAAAAAACAAACAACAACATTTTAGGAGCCAAGGACACAATGCGAAAGTTGAAGCTAAAGATATGTCATTAAAAATATAAATAAGGACATTTAAAAGCATCTAAGCAACCAGAGCCACATACTGTACATGTATTGTTCATTCACATGTCTAGTACTAAACTACCAAGCAGATGAGATGAAAATATGCTATGGAAGTGGGCAAAAGAACTGGAGCAACCATAACTTCAATATTTTTCTGGTTTCTGACCTGTGAAATTCAAAGTTCAACGTATCTTAGAACATAAAATGATGATGATGAGTCCCTTCAACTACCCAGTACCCAACTGTGAAACAGTCTCAAAATGTTAACAGTCTCTTCATTGTTGCTCAAGATCCTATTTCAAAGAACAACAACACACAAGGGTCTACAGATGGTATGTGTTTAACTGCAGTGCATTTCAAAACCAATACCTTTAAGCACTTTGATCTGTCCTTCACAGATATCTAATCAATTGCAAGAGTAGCCAATGCTCTAACCACCCCCTTTCAAAAGGTCAGCTGCACACAAGGATGAAGACAGACAGGACAAGTGCCCCAACTGCAGCAACTATCACACTGCACAGCTGCAGGTTGCCACCAAACTAGTGCAGCTGCCTGCCCAGATAGGCAAACCCCAGCCTCCAAGCACCACAGCTTCTGACAGTCCCACAGGCTGATTATACCTTGGGTAAAACTTCCACTCTAGGAAGACAGCAGCTTTCTCTCCAAACTCAGTTTGATATGGAATTTCTTACACTACAACATCTTGGTCTAACCTCTAGATACCATTGTGTCATAGTCACTCCTACATACCCTATTCTGATCCAAGCTCAAGCGAGCTAGCTGCAGATGGGAGCTAACAGAGATCATTATGCTATCATCCATCCTCTAATCACAGTTTAAATGAGAGGCTTCACACTGCTTTATGTTACTCTTAGTGCTGAGATAATTTTTTAAGCAGTATCCTTGCCAACCTAGTTATAAAACAAAAGTATATTCAGGCATTTAAGTCACCAAGACAAATGAGCAAGCTAATCCCCCCTGTGCTCCACCAAGAAACATAGACCCAACTCCAGCCCATGCTGTGTTAAAGCATCTCTCTGTTCTTTGACTGCAAAGGGGCACAGCGATCCAAGACATCTAAATTAGCCTGCTGAGCAAGGTGGTTTGAACCTCTCTCATTACCTCTATCACTTCAGAACATCAACAAACTGGACATTTGTTTCAATGAGAAAACATCTTGAAATCATTGAATTTTAATTATCAAGGATGTTTTCAAGTTCCCAAGACACAGGTGCCCTGAACCTTTCAATCTTTTTTCCTCTTTTGTTTATTGTAACCAGTAACTCCACCAAGAACCCAGACCTGAGCTTCATATTGTTTTCCTCTTCTCCAAATGTTGTTTCCAGAGCCAAGTTTTATGAACATGCAGATACATACATACATAACAACAAACTTAGCCCCTTAAACCATTAATCATAAATTCACAACTGCATTGTCTCCAGGCTTGTAGAAAGGGAAAATACTGAAGACTGAAGTAGCACAGACCCAGTCTAAAGATTATTGCAGGCATTCTGAGGACAGGTATCACACAGAGCCAGAGTGGTGTTAAAGAAATTTGGCTGTACACACAGCTAAATATACTCTATCAAAAGAACCCAAGGCCACTTGGAAGAGTTCTACTGTCTATAACAGCTAGAGCTTCAACTCTGCACAACATGTTCTATTTGGTTCAATTATCTCCCCAGCATTCACCTCTAAGTTCATCCACTCAATTTCAGTTTTTGCATAGATGTAACATGTATTGGATGTCTGCTTCTCATTTTTTAAGCTTCCTAGAACCTGGAAGTTCAGCTCTGATGTATGCAATGAGGATACTTCTGGAAATGGTAATCCCACAACTCAACACTTTTCTTATTTCCTAGTTCCTAATTATGAGCGTGAAAATTAATGTTCCAACTATAGTCAGCATTTTTACAACAATGCTTCTGCTGTAACCAACAATCATAAAGCACAGCTCCCTTCAGGCAGCACGCAGCTTTACACAGCTTCAACCAAATTAAGCAGAAATTGCAGCCTAAGCTAAAGATGTTCTGTTGAAAACGGCCAAACAAGCTGAATATCAAGTTCAGACCTGCACTATGCACAAGAGTTTCCTGAAAACCTAGTACAACTCACCTGGCCTAAGGCTCAAAGTCACAACTGGTGACGAGCAAGCAGGTTTCAAAGAGTGGCAGTAGATCAACTTAACTTCAAAATTAAATCACCTTGCAAAATGTCTGACTTGAAGGAAAAACTTGGAAGGGATGTCTAGAGATCATCTTGCCCAAACCCCCTGCTCTGCAGCTGCTTGGGCCAGAAAAGCCAATCTCTATTATGCAGACTACCCAGAACAAAGAGGTACAAAAAGCTTTATACATAACAGAGTCATATTTTCATCAGTATTTTCAAGAGGACCTGTGAAGGAACAAGATGATAGAAAGAAATACTCCTTTGCATTAACCATCAGTGGGATTAGTCAGCATTAAAACTATTTCAGTAACACCGAGTTGTGACAGCGAAGCACCCCAGGAAGCTGGGAACATGCCTCTGTGCAGACATTCCTCTGCCTTGTTTGATGTACAAATAAATATGAACTTTTGCCACGGCGCATGGCTAACCTTGCTCCCCTTCAAACACGCTCGGGCTTTGCTGTTCTGTAGGCTTTATTGTACTTGACATGCCTTGCTGCAGTTACTGTTTTAAGTATTTCCCAGACTGACTAAAAACGGAAGGTATGAAAGGGGAGATATCCAACATGTTCTTTGAGCTCTGCAGAAAATATAGCTAAAAAAGAACTGAGTGTGATTTTTTCCTGTCAGAGACCCAAAGCATGTTGGTTATATTTAACTGGACAAGACAATTTCTGCTATACTAGGCTGTGCTTCATCAATAAAAGAAAATAACTTTCAAGACAAGAGATCTGCAGAAGTATTTCTTCATAAATTTTCAACCAAGCTGTTAAGCTTAAGGTTTCTTAACAGCTGAAGTCCTTTCCAGTATAGTCTTCTGGTGTTTCAGCTTAATCTAAAGACCTTTCCATAAGAATGACTCAGCAGTTGCATTGCTTCAGCTTTCAGGTGAGGTTAAGGCTACTTTCCCTGTTCTAAAAAAAACCAAATGCACTCCTTTTTCTGGTGGTTTTTCTCTTAATTATTAATCTTGTAAAAACTAGGACAACCATCCTGTGGGACACGGGTGCTCACGTGGCTTTTTCCAGACTGCTTTCTACCGAATGCAATTAACATATCCCCCAAGATCTTTCAGGTCAGAAACACAGCCATGTGTGAACCCGCTCCAACAGTGCATCCTCGTAAGCATTTACAGACCAATGCACACAGCAAGCCCAACAGAAGCTCCCAAAATATTCCCAACACATCAGATTTATGGGGGATGGGTACAGAAGGTCAGCCTGTTTCTCAGCTTCCATCTGCAATTTATCAGATAGAATGAGTAATGCTGCCATAACTACTAACTCCATTTCTTCTGACTTCATCTATACAGAGATCAGACAACAATAAATAAATGCGAGGGGTTTCTTCCCCCCACCACAGTGGTAAAATACTACTTAAAGCATACCAGCATTTCTACATTTCCAACAAAGCCACAGTTGCTTACAAACGTCAGTGAAGTCTAACACAGCCTTGCTCTTCCGATTAGCCCAGGAATCTTTCTCGTGTACACAAACATGAAACCTAAGTCCCATGGATTTGTATTTGTTTGGATCCTTACTTGAAGCTTGCTAATCAGATTGTAAGGGCTGTGTATTTTCTAAAGATGAAAAAAAAAACAAATCCCACAAGCCAAACCCCACCTTATGTGTAAATTCATCAGGGACTAGATGTAACCAGCTAAATCAAAACTGCAGTTTTGTCTGGCACATTCATACACCCTAGTCCACATATTGAAGACATCTTTCTTCCCCCCATTATAAAAACCCACACCAAACAGTGAAGGGCTTTGTTCCAGGTCCTGCACGTCTCTCTTGCCTGACTTGCACTGGTTTTACTCTGCCAGGTTAATTCACTTGTGTTTGCATTTTCCCCATCTATTCCATTGTTGCTTTGCTATAGTCTCCCAGCCTCGCTGTCCGAAGGGCACCACGCTCCACGTTGCCTCAAAATTTCCCCTCCCTTTAGCCTCCCTCCTAGTTCATCACAGGGCAACTCATCCTCCCTACCTTTCCACATTTTACCTAGCCTCAAATTGACAGCAAAACAGAGACCCTTTCTACATTAATTTCTGGTTTTAGTGACAGCCGATGAAAAGTATTAGGGCTATGTGAGAAGACTCATCTCAGCCTGCCTTCAGCATGGACCAGCCAAAGATCCCATACTACAACATACACTTAAGAGTGATCTAGAGCTAAGTATAGTTGGTACTGATGCAAACTACAGATGACAGGGGCCATGAAGGAGAGTGTGGGCAGCAGGTTGATGGAGGTCCTCCTCCCCATCTACTCTGCCCTAGTGAGGCCTCATCTGGAGTCCTGTGTTCAGTTCTGGGCTTCCCAGTTCAAGAGGGACAGGGAACTGCTGGAGAGAGGCCAGTGCAAGGCTACCAAGATGATCATGGAACTGGAGCATCTCTGTGATGATGAAAGGTTGTGGTGCCTGGGGCTGTTCAGCCTGGAGAAGACTGAGAGGGGCCTTACAACTGCTGATCAGTCCCTAAAGGGCAGGTCTCAAGAGGATGGGACAAGTCTTTGTTCTGTGGTGGCTAGTGCCAGGACAAGGGGTAATGGGCACAGGCTGGAACGCAGGAGAAGCTCCTTTGTTGTTGAGGTGAGGGAGCCCTGGCCCAGTCTACCTAGAGAGGGTGGGGAGGCTCCTTCTCAGGAGGTTTCCAAACCCACCTGGACACGTTCCTGCACTCCCTGGTCAAGAGGAACCTGCTTTAGCAGTGGGTTGGGTTGTATGAGCTGTGCAGGGCCCTTCCAACCCCCACCATTCTGGGATTCTAAGATTCCTTTTTTTCTATGTCATAAATTAGAAGCATTTGGTTTCCTCAAGTTCTTGCATGGATATGATCCCTAACTTAAATATAAACTTTACCAGGTATAGTTTTCCTGGTGTTTAGTGTTTTGTTTTGGCTTTCTTTTTTTTCCCTCCTTGATCAATATTTTTCTAAATGGTTCTTTCTAAATTACACAGTGCATTAAGACAGACTTCCCACTGATGACATGGCTGGAAATTTGGACTTTAATTAGCAATTAATACTGAAAGACAGATTTAACAAGCTTTTGAAATTGAAGTCAAAACAATAATAGGTTTAAATGATTAAAAAGGATTAAGAAAGCCAGGAAAGTTCAAAGCCTATTAATCACCAGACTGTGGAAAACTGTGATCATTTAACAGGGTCAGCCCTATCACTCTGGACTTAAGCATATAGCAGTGGCCTTGTGCAACAGTTTTCTGAACTATAAACTAGTGAGCTAAAAATCTAAGACATCTAAACACTTTCAGTGCTCAGCTAAAGAAAACTGGGTTTTCAGTATCAATTCTTGCAACTCAATTTCTGCAGAACTACAGACAGTTCTGCTTGTAGACTGAAGTCTTTCACATAGCCTTTTAACATCATTCCTTTCAAAATTCAAGATTTAAACCATTTCTTTAGTGATACGAGCCATTGTTTCTGTTCCAAAAATCACAATATAACAACATTAACATACCAATTTCCTTCAACTAGAAAAACACATTCAGTGGTTCAACTCACGTTGATTATAAACACAACCAACTTGAAGATTCATTTGTTTAAAAAAAAACTTGCAGAAAAACCTCAATAAAAGTAACACAGTTTTTAGCCCAAACAGCTACAAACTGAAGAGTTCCTGTTCTCTTTCTTGTTATCCACTATTATTTGTTACCATCTCTGCTTGGAGAAAGGAATTGTGACGAAATATCGCTTGGTGGATGCACAGTAGCCTGCTTGTGGAATGTGACCCTGAGATTCTGCTGCCTAGATTTATAGATTTTTAACGATTTCTTTTAAATAAAGGCTCTCTGTATGCCACATCTGAACAGCACTGCCAGCTACTCAGCTTCTTCATGTTTGAAAACAAATCCTTTGTCTTGTCTTCTAAGTGGAAGGCAGATTCGTAAAGCGACACGTTTTAGGTGTCACAATGAAGTTAAATAGGCTCCACTTCTACAGTAAAATACAGGTTAGTACTTGGGAGAAACAAATAAAGGCAGAAACATCACACTGTTGCAAACATAAAGCTGCTCTGCTTCCACTGGAGGATCAAGTCATACCAGAAGAAACAATTATTGCTTCTGGGAAGAACTGTTTCTCTCTTCTGCCCCTAGCCATAGTCAGGTTTTTTTATCTTAACCCTTCACCCACAGTGGGAGCTCCAGCATCAAGCCCAGACATCCCAGGATCTGGCAGAGGAAAAAGGAACTGAGGTATTTGTACAGTTCCTGCCATTTAAGGCCCAGAAGAGCTTCCCACTTTGGCTGAGTAACAGTTTTGTCCCAGGGCTGGTTGCAGAAAAAGGTGTTCCAAGCATTTCTCATGTTGTGAGTCAACAGACAGTTGAAATTCAGTATCCTCCTATTCTGTAGAGTTGCCAGGCTTCTTTCAATAACTTTTTACCCCAATTCACATATGAAACTTGCCATGTCCTACTTCTGCATCCAAGTCAGCTAGACCTCAGATGGCCTTGTCTAAAGCAGGAATTTGTAGTTGGTGCTTTCAGTTAAAAAGCTAGGAATTACTCAAGCAACTGCATGGATTTGGTGTTTTAATGGTGCAATCTCTTGATAAGACTCTAGAGCTTACCTTCACTCATACATCCTAGCCATGTACCTAGCACAACAACTGCTAGCTGTTAAAAATACTCCGTGCAGCCTGGAAAGACACCGAGCTTTTCCAAGGGCCATTCTTCACTTGTCCTAAAAAATTTAGCATCGCTTTTCAGAATTTGGCAGAGGTTCAAAATAAGAATCTAATGGCATAGCGGGATGCACAGCACAGACGTCTACACCAGGGACTGAAGAGCTCCTAATTGAATTTCACAGTAATTGCTGAAAACAGAACACACGACACTTTCACCGAGATCTTCTATTATCCTATTAAAGACAGGAATCGACTGTCTGTGAAATTAAAGATCTTTGTCTCCAGCCCTGTATTTAATCTGAACTTATTAGGAAGCTACCGGCTTCAGGACATCCTGAAGTATACGACACAGACTTGGTCTCCAGTAACTTGGAGTATTCAGAGTTCTACAGTAAAATAGCACTCAAGCAGCTGTCTTATCCTTCTCCAGACTTTGACTAAGGGAAAACAAGAACACCGGTAATTAAGAGGAAGACAGGCTGCCTCCACCCTCTCCCTGTGGCTACAGCTCACACCACAGCTCCTACACTCTGGGAAGGAACAGGACAAGAAAAGGCAAAGCCCATAGCAGGCCCAGACACAGCTATATGATACAGAGCACAAGCGTAATAGCAGGGATCAACAGTGGCAGAAGCACCTCCTAAGTTCACAGTAACACTGACATGGTATTTGTACATTGTTCAGGAATAGGCTGGTAAAAGAGCAAGCAACTAAAAAGAAATGTTAAAAGATTAGTATTTAGTTTCAAATGGCAGGACAAAATCCCCCCCACCTTGATACAAGGAACTTAAAAAGAAAAGCTATTGAGATGGAAGATTGTCTAACTTGAACAAAGCAAAACCAAACAAATAGCGATGGGCATTTACTTAGACATCCAATGTCTTGAATCATAGAATGGTAGTGTTGGAAGGGATTTAATCTGAACTTATTAGGAAGCTACAGGCTTCAAGACATCCTGAAGTATACGACACAGACTTGGTCTCCAGTAACTTGGAGTATTCACAGTTCTACAGTAAAATAGCACTCAAGCAGCTGTCTTTAGATATCATCCAGTCCAATCCCCCTGCAGAAGCAGGTTCACCTAGATCAGGTCACACAGGAACATGTCCAGGCAGGTCTTGAAGCCCTCCAAGGAAGGAGCCTCCACAACCCAAGCACTTCTAAAGTGCTGTCATCAAATGCTGTCTTTGTGACAGACAACAAATCATTTTCATCTACAAGAGAAAAAAAAAAAACCCACAGAAGGTGACCAATAATTCCTCATTTTTTACTGGATTGTTCTACTCTTCAGTTCATCAGTGATCAAACTGTTCCAATACAACTGCTACAGTGACTAGAAAAACAACCCGAGCCCTTCCTATGTTGTTGGAAATGTTGGTTTGGAGAGTGGGATGGGAATGGAAAACAGTATTCAAATCAAACCCTATTACCCTGTAATTAAAAAGAACAGCTGTAACCATACCCAGCACATGAACCACAATCTTTGCCTACTGTATCCTAAACTTCCATCTTGAACTTGCACAATCAAGAAAGTAAGAGAAACAGTTTCTCAGCACAAACAGCAAGCACCACTTCCAAAGGGAAAGTTCTATCACCCACTTTTAGATCAACTGCAGTTGTCTACTGAGAAACCCAGATTTTGCCATCAAAGACATTTTCATCAAGGGTCTTTTCACTTAATATTGTTCTCAAGAATAATCCTGTCCCGCAACCGTCGCTCCAGCTCAGTGAACTCTGACAGCAACACAGCTCCTGGTGCAAAACTCTCTCATTCCAATAGGTAGATCTTTTCAAATAGCCTTTTGCAAATGGAGCTTAATGAAAACCTTTCATTCGTTTAAACTGCACGTTTAACTAAATGCTCTAGGAGGAATTATCAGGCTTGCAGAAAGCTCTAGTTCTGCTGTCAGGAATGCTATCAAATTTGCAGGCACCTTAGTACCCAGAGGACATTTTTAAGCCAGTCATCATCACCTGAAGTTTTTCCAAGCAAACACTTGAAACTGTTACAATTGAACAGCAGTCAGATGATGCAATTTGGCTCCACTGTTTCAACAATGTTCCTCGTTCAGACCCTGCGATAAGCTAAATTGACTTCTAAATTGATACAGCTCAAAACCACAGAGTCATGATAAAACTCTCAGCTGTTCAGCTTCTCTGCCAAATGAGCCCATGCGACAGATAATTAAACCAGCAGCAATGTTTCATGAGGATTGTGGAAACAATGGAATATCAGAGCAAGCCACCTTCTCAAAAAAGAGATAGAGACACATTTTCAGGGACAGGTTTTTAAGTTACTACGTTGCTATGTAGTGCTTGCCATACATTCAGCCCCATACAGGCTGGAAACACAAACTCAAAGCAATACAAAACCCATTGACCTGTCCCAGAGGGTTGATGAAGCCCACAGAGAAAATAAATCCATTAGAGAAGCTGAGAGAGCCGTAAGTTTGGAGGGTTTTTTTCCCCTCCACTTCAATCTGTGAGCAGAGTCCATATCTGCAGCTTCTGTATTCTCTGATCCTACAATCTCCTAGTAACAGCATCTCCACTTGTCTTTCTCAGTCTTCAAGCTCACTCTGGTACGTGTTTATGGGGAAGAACTTGTTTTGCATTGAGGCCCTAAGACTGCTGAAACCCGAGTGTTGCGAACTGAAAAACCCACTTTTGATTGTGTAAAAGCTGTTTAGACCCTCAGCCACTTTGTGGGAGTGAACTGCATGAGTGGTGTTTTGATTTATTTATGCTTTTGCTACGGGAACTTACAAAAGCTTCTGTTAGATACCAACTAAGGTAACAGACTGAAAAACCTTGGCTAAACAGAACAATTCTGGCTAAAGCCACAGCCATACAGACCAATCTAAATTTAATACAAGTAAGCAGATGTTTCTCATTTCAGCTGCTTCCCAAACCTTTTCCTAAGTTACAACCCAAATTCCCTCAAAAGTGGAAAAAAGAGATCAAATATGTATATCTTCTTCACTTCCATCACAGCAAGCACTAAACAGCCTTAAAGAGGAAAGCTGAATTTACCAGATGTCAACATTGCTCTGTTAGTAAAGTCTGTGCTTAACTATTTCATCACCCTCCAACAACTCTGCTGGGAAGAAAGTTAGAGAATGACCAAGCATCTTCGGCTCTCCAGTAACGTCCCAACCATTTTCAATGCTGCAGACAAGCTGGTAGCATGCTGCAGGAGATCCCTACCCATACTTATGAAGTCACACATCACAACGGCAGCATTTCTTCCTTCAGTGTGGTGACAGTCTCTTTTCATACAGTAAAACCATCACCCCAAAACACAAACATATTTTGAAGACCCTAGTCACCTCTTTCTCTCTCATTTCTTCAAAACTGTTTTATCAATAAAGAATAACAATAGAATATGAACCCATTTCTTGGTTTACAAATAGTTTGCATTTGCAAGTGTCACAGAGAAGGCCGGGAGCACAAGACACAGGGCAGGAAAGGTGTTAAAAACTACAGACTTCCACTAAGCATCTTCAGTGAACTTGTGCAAAGACTGCCATAGACCCTGATGTTAAGGATAAAAACCAAAACAGGAGAACCCAAAACCACAACACCCACACAGAGAGAAAAATACTTGTCTGCTTTGACAACCAATAAGTAATCAAACAGCAACTTGTAATCCTGGACAAGGATGGTGATCAAATAATCAGCCTGGAGATGACAAACATTTGGCATCTAGTCTAGTAAACGTACCTCATTTTATGACATCATGGCTCTGGTCAAGAGCCCAGAAAACACAGTGAAATCAGGCAATAAGCATCCTTAACGTTGAAGTGAAAAACAAGACACGCAGCTTCCCCTGTGTTCCAGTTCTTGTTAAGAGCATGCTTACACAGGTGCTGGCAATTACATTTCCCCCTCTCCCCTTCCCACTGACTGTTTAGGGAAGGTACGAGCCTTTCATAAACATAGAAGTTCACAGAACCACAGAATGCTAGGAATTGGATGAGACTTCTAGAGATCACCAAGTCACCTCCTCTTCTAAAGCAGGTCCACATGGATTGGTCAGTAATGATTCTCTCCACCTCCTCAATTCATACAGTCATAGACTCAAATGCTGGGCAACAGTCAGAGAAGATCTGTCCATCCTTGTGAGCACACAGAACCTGGACATGCACTTGAGGTGACAATAATGACCAGATCATTACAGCCTAGAAATTAACTATGGTTAGATAAATGTCAAAAACTAAATATTTGCAAAACAGAGTCCTCCAAGGAGAGTAATGAAACAGATGCCACCTCCTAACCTTAACAGCAGGACGTTGGAACATTTACAGGAGTCAGCAGTACTGAGTTTCTATGGAGTCTTTGAACACCATTGCCATGTTAATCAGAACTTCTTGCCCATTTCATTAGTGTAATATATGCAGTATAGATTAAGTTATTCTAAATGCCTGTTATGGATTTAGTAGGTAAAAGAATCGTCTCTGTTTAATCTCACAGATAGACAGAGTAGACCAAAAGCTTCACGAAGTACCCGATAGCAAAGTTACTTTCATAGATTAGTGTTGCTATAGTTAGCAAATCACCCACAAAGCATCAATCTTTTTCCCTTCCCAACCCATAAAAAGCTGCTCTTTGAGCAAGTACCTATCTCCTAGAAAAAAAATAACCCTGAAAAAGTAACACTTGGGATTTTTTTTATAAAGTAGATACTGGTAGGTTATGCAGTCAATGCACGTTAAAAGGAGACCAAAAACTAAAGGTCACACTATCAGTAGGTCCCCTGTGAAACTGTTGTTGGCAGTTAAGAAATACTTACAGAGCATATGCTGCTCCTGGATACAATTTAACTTGTCTGACTGGACTCCAATTAGAGTGCATAAGACTTCCAATAGTTAAATTCAATTGTGCAAGGCACATCAGGTCCAGTGAAAAGCACAATGCACTCTTGCAGGGCTTTGCTGATGCAATATAGATCCCACCACCTCTTTTATGACAGCAGCTTATAAGGATTACTTAGGCAGTGTTGTTGTTGGGTTTGGGGCATTACTTATGTTTTCAGAGACTTGCTTTCAAAATATTTCAGTAGAAACACAAGGCAGAGAATTACATCAGAGTCGTTTACTTTTTCAGAAGTCCAGTCTACATCTTGAGTGTTCAAAGTTGCTGATGTTTTACAGATTGACACACTCCATTATATTCTTGTCTTTTGCCTCCAGTTTACGACATCCAGGCTGTCACTTATACACACCCTGAGAGTGGCAAAACACCCTCTGCAAAACAAACTATTGCTATCCATTATTAAAAGCTCCAGAACAAAAGACTTGTGGCTGACAGCAGGTGCTCACCAATTTAAAGCTCTGCACCTGTTGCTCATTTGGTTGTGTGAAATTCACTCTTGATTCAGTATTGCCCTTAAAAACTAAAAGAACAAGGACAGAAAGAAATTAACAGTTTAGAAATCAAAGAAATGTGAGCACCCTGAAAGTTGAAACCAAACTTACTGATCACTTGCAAACAAGAGAAACGAAGCAAGAACAGCAACTGCAAGGATGTGAAAGAGCAACTATGTTTTACACCTCTTGGGGAGACAGATCTCTGAGAGGATCAGGGAACGAGCAAGCTTAATTCCCACAGCAGTCACTCAGTGATATGGTTTATATGGATGTTAGCCTAATGACAAGGCTCAAGCAAGATAACAGACCACATGACTGTCCTGTTCTTGACTGATAAATTGGAATATTTGAAAAAAAAGAAAAGAAGGTTCACTTGCACAGCCTTTCACGGTGTGTGACAGAAATGGCTTCTTTGCCCCCAAGTCATCACTGAAGAACAAAAGCAGAGCACTACAGTAGCGCATCAAAAGTAGAACAGAAATATTAATACAAGAGCTATCTGCATCTTACATTGATGATTATTTCCAATTAAAGGCTAGCAAAGACAACAGGAAGAGACTAGGATAAGTAAATGATAGAAAACAACAAACACCCAAAACACATGAAACACTGACGTTTCTCATATGCTCAGAACAATCACATGACAGATACAACGTTGGCTTCTTTCAGCATAAGGCCAGAAGCTCACAGAAATCAGCCCAAACTTGGCATGACACAAGTGGGTAATCGCCCATTTACCTAGAGGGCATTATTCTGCAAACAAAACTGACAGAAACAAAGAAATCAAGACTTACTTGTCGAGGAAGTCCTTGTCTACAACTGCACAGATGTCAAGCAGAGGATTTCCCATTCCAAACAGGACATTTTCACTGCAAGAGAATCAATTATTTCAAATTAGCTTAGCATTAGTTTACTGTTCATAGTATAACTTGTTGAAAACATTTTTTTTATTAGAGTTTTTCTTGAATACAGCTAAAGAACAAAAAGAGGTACACGTCTTGCCCAGCATGGTAGGCACACGGAGACCTGGCATGCAGACAGAGAGTCCGATTTCACTCAAGTATCATCCTACAGTCATCTTCTCTGACCAATATACAGACTGCAAGCAGACAAGAACATACAGAAGTATCACTTCTGTTAAGCTGTCATTCATTCACTCAGATAAATAGAGCTGCCTGCTGCATTCTGTAGCTTTAAAGGATTGTATTCAGACTGCAGTACCACACTTCAGACAGGGGGAGCATCAGACCAGGTTATAGGAATTTCACTGAACAGACTCAGTTGCTAGGTTTACTCTGCTGCTGACCAATAATTAACAATTACAGTCTGTTTTAATAAACAGAAATTAAGAGACCAAGGATTCTGCACTGTGAGCCATGTTAAAAAGCCATCTGCTGATAAGGATGTGTACCGTGGCTCCTGCCACATAAAACCAAGGCAGGGATACTGTGCACAGCTTAAAGAGATGTCTTCACCTTCCTAAGGTTCATTCAGGAAGCATGTGTTCTGCTATCCCAAACAGCCCGTGCTTGGGTGATAATGCAGTAATACCAAAGGATTAGATAGGTGGCCTTGTGTCAAGTGGAAGTGAACACAGCTGCTCTCCAAGGCTGCCTCAAACCACATCCAAACCCACCGCATTCCTCGCTAAGCTACCACCTGCTGCTTCCAACTGGCAAAGTAAGCCCTTGCTCTAGCCACAGAAGGTAGCTTCAGTGTTGCCACCAAATCCACCTCCCTCTTCACTGTGTCTCCACCAAGTATTGCCAGAGAAAGCATGTTCCCTGTTTCTTCATCTCCCAGAAAGTACTACTGCAAGCCTGCAGTTGGATCCAAACCTTATCTGCAGTTCATCCAAAGCTGCGTAACAGTGCCAGCTGAATCTCAGTGAGCTTCCTTTTGTCCTGGCCCATTTCAAACAAGACTAAATGATAGATTTCATTAATTTCTGCTCAGCAGGGTGAGAAAAAAAGAAATACAAAACAAGCAGAAAGGGTATGATACGGAACAACGGATTGTGTCCAGCAGAGGCTGGAAATTCATTCACCGACTTCCTCCTACAAGTGCTACATAAAGCCCTTAGCTGACAAATATTTGTCAGATTTGAAGCTACTTGCCAAAAGAACACAGTCAAACTTCTTCCTCTTTACAATGCCACATTAGCCTCCATTGAATGCTGAATTCTGAAGGGCAGAAATGAACGAGTGGAACACACTATTAATAACCTTGATACCGAGATACAGCTAAAGCATGATTTAAGCATCCCTCTTTTTTTGCTGTAGCTTTAAGGACAGGCCTTTACAGCCCATTTCACTGTAAATGAAATGGAGAAGACACTGCTTTGTGAAGACAGAGCCAGAAATCGAGCTCACTCCTGAGGTGACAGGTAACAGCTGCTTGGTCAAAATCTCCAGGACTACCTTAGTCACTGTGAAAGGAAGTACTAATTCTTCTAAACAGCATAACCATAACTTATATCTAGCTAGAAGAAAAGAGGGAGAGATATATGACAGTTAAGATGACTTAAGGATAAAGAGAATGGCAGCTGGAGCCCTGAGACAGGACATGTTTTCCACTGTGAAAACCAGGTATTGCATCAGCAGTATTGCAGGACAACAAATGAACAAGTCAGAACTCTGAAAGAGCTGAATACAGACTTGTCCCAAAACGTATCTTCCTGTGCTTGATGTTTAGCTGATTCTCACACCCTGTCAAATTCTACATATCAAGAGCTTTAGAAAGCTTAAGAAAAAAACCACACCTCATGGATAAGTTCTGTGTAAGGCAAAGCATCAGCACTTAAGTGCACGGTATGCCAGAAAACAACAGCTGAACTTCAAAAACTCTCTGAAACACAGCTGGCAGGCTGAGGCCACTGCCTATGAACAAGTCACCTTGCTCAACAGAAAAACAAAATACAAGCTACCAAACATTTACCAAGCTCTAGGCTGCAGAACATACTGGTGCATGACAGCAACTTTGTACCGGTTTAGCACCCACAGAAGCTCTATCAAGACAAGAAAGCACACACAAACTCCTAACATGGCAGCAGCAGCAGGAGCTAGGCCTTTCAGTGCCATTCAATGCAGGCAGCTCTTCACATCACACACACAGGTCCTGTTCCGTCCCCAAGCCTTCCTTCTCTTCTCCCATAGTATTTCATAAGCATCCCCATTCCAGTACCCCGGAGGCTGTGTGGTAGGGTGCCAGCTGGGATGGGACGTTTTAAAAGCCAAGGTAGCTACTGCTAGACTAGCAAGTGTTATGTTCAGAAACGTTCCCCTGAAACTTCTGGGCAAGCTCTTCCCAAATTCAGCAGCTGTTTCTCTCAAGCAAATGCAAGAGAGCAGAACTGGACAGCTTTTCCAACACCTCATGCTTGAGTTTTGTTTGATTTCTATGATGGAGAGGAACGCAGGCTACAAGCACTCGACTAATTTTTGCAAATGATCTAAATACATGTTAATGGAAAACACAAGGCTAGCTATTAATATATGTTAGCTCATGTATCTCCACATTTTTGGTTGTTTCTGCTAGATGTTTGAATTAGCAACTCCCAAGGTACCAGAACTTCCATGCTTAAAAATAGATATTAACATTCCATTCACACAAAGGAGAAAAATCCATACACTGCATCTGAACTGGAGACTGTAGCTGTGTCATTCCCCGACTGACACCTTTCCGGGCTAAATAACAAGATCTTAAACGATATCTTTCCAAGTCACACATTTTAAAAGTTAAACAAGTTTAAGCTCATTTAAGAACATCACTGTGATCAGCATTTTCTCATCAAGGCTTTGTGAACCACTAGCTGGAAAGCCCAGTGTTCCTCCTGTGAAAGACTTGGCTGGGTAAATCCTTCCCACGTTCTACCTGACTAACCCAATGTCTACTGTATTTCAGGGCAATGCAAACCAGGCTTCCCTTCTTGAGGGGCTGCAAAGTACCTGCACTGGTAACACTACTGCACTTTTTGTGGCACGATGAGGCAGTTACCTGGTGACAGTTTGCTCCTCTGTGAAAATAAAAATCACATCTACTCTGTAAAGCAACGTGCTGTAAAAGCATCAAATTAAACATTATAGCTGGGATCCTGGCAAGTGCTGAATGTATACATCTCTGGAGCAAGAAACTAAGATACTAAACTGTTACCTTCCCATTAAGTTCAGCTCTTTAAACACTACATGTGATCCTTACTGGCCTTATATTCATTGCTCAGTCACACTGGACTCCTGCATTAATTAGAATTTCACAGATTATTTTACACATTAAAAAAAATAGCTAGGAAGCAGCAGTAATTTCCCAATACACAGGTTATTTAGGAAATGCATCTCGGCAACAGACACAGAACAAACACTTATACGCTCCACAGCCTCCTAGACTCTTCTCCAGTCCTTTCTCATGTACCCAAGCGCTGGTATCTCACCATCTGGGAAGGATGTGCTTGCTTAACTCAACTAATCTATTGCAAAAGAATATTTGGCTGAGCTCTTGAAGAAATGACAGCTCCTGCACCTGCACAAACTAAGGGCATGTGTAATTGACTATACTCAGTCAGTACATTACGTGTGCGTGTACACACAGACTCCACATATATATATATATATATATATATATATATATAAACAGTATATATACTTTTTCAACTCTAAGAATAAGATGTTCAAGGTGGGACTAGATGATGTCTAAAGGTCCGACCTTCCAACCCTGCCATTCTGTGATTCTATGAAACAAATCTAACACTTGTTTGGACACAGAAATGCACTGTCCATCTAGCAGGCAAAACTGCAGCGACAACAGTAACTTTACAGAAAGCTTGGAGGTACACTGCGTTTGCATTCTACACTTTCCACAACAAATTATTTCCGCGTTTGTCATTTAACTTTGGATAAGATGGAGAGAAAGTTAGAATCACAGAATGGTGGAGGTGGGAAGGGAGCTTTAGAGCTCATCCAGTCCAACCCCCTGCTAAAGCAGGTTTCCCTTAATCAGAGGGCACAGGAACATGTCCAAGGTGGGTTTGGAAACCTGCTGAGAAGGAGCCTCCACACCCTCCCTGGGCAGCCTGGGCCAGGGCTCCCTCCCCTCAGCACCAAAGGAGTTTCTCCTCACATTCAAGTACAACTTTCTGTGTCAAGGGGAACTTTCTGCGTTGCAGCTTGTGCCCGTTAACTGCTGTCCTGTCACTGGACACTACAGGAAAGAGACTGGCCACATCCTCTTGACATCTGCCCTTGAGGCATTTATCAGAACTGAGAAGGTTCCCCCCTCGTTCTTCTCTTCTCCAGGCTAAAACAGCCCCAGGTCTGTGAGCCTTTCCTCTTAAGAGAGATGTCCCAGTCTCCTCATCATCTTGGTAGCTATCCCCTGGACTCTCCCCAGAGTTGCAATAATAAGTTACAGCAACACAACTCATTAAACAGAAATAACTCTTCGCCTGCTAATTACGGCACTTGGTTTGCAGATTGCCTAGCTGATTGATTTTTTCACCAACAGACACTATTTCGCAGGCTAATTTTACCACAAGGTGAGAAAGCAAGGAAATGAAACCAGACTGAATGAAAACAAAGCAAAAACCTCAACCAGACAGCACAGCCGCATCACTACTGAGCCACCCTTCAACCATTTTTAAGAAGTCAACAAAATAAACCCTAACTGAAGGATCTGGAAAGCTGTGGCCGAGGCCACGGTTACATGTTACTAACGCTCTACCGTCACCGGCACTTTTAAAGCTACAGCCCTGTTTCAAACTGGCTGCTGAACACGAGCAGCACTGCATCCAAGTATCACACAATACTGTTATCAGCCCAAACTGCTGTGCACTTCAGCGGAAGAGCAACATCAAAATATCACTGAAAGCATATTATTAGTTACTGGCACAGAGAGAGAGGCATATTTTCAGCCTTTGGAATCTGGAACATCTTGGTTAAAAAAAAAAAAAAAACCAAAACAAACCCAAAAAGATGTCCCATTATTTCTTTTAAAATATTTCTCTTTTTTTTTTCCTTGTTGATTGCTGTAAAAAGAAAAACCATCTCATCTACGTAACACTAAATAATGGCAAAGGAAGCCAAGCTGAAAAAAACTCTCCTTTTTGCCTCGCTCTGTCACAGCCTCGCGCTGCTGCGCAGCTGTAACGTACATTCAATACTAAATGCTTATGCCAAGACATTTTACAATCAGGATGCCTTAAGAAAACACGATTGCAACATCTGGGTGTCCCAACTGCATGACAGACTATTGTATGTCTGTTCTTCCATTCGCAAACGTTAGACATGGTTTCATAAGACCCAAAACGTCGGTATTTCTATAGGCTTTATTATCACGCCCTTCCTTAAAAGCAAGGCCAGACAAGGTGTGTGTTATCCATTTCAGTCACAAAGGAACATGGTTAAAAACCCCATGGAACACAAGACTGGAATTTAACACTCTAACGGTGTTAGAGTCATAGTATCTGAATAGATATAACCTTTCAACTAAGAGCATCCTCTCTCATCCCACCTACCTATGCAACTTAATAAGATGACGTTTACTGTTAACCACAGCTTATCTGACACTACAAGTATCTCAGAGCCATTATTCCACGATTCCAGATCTCACGCAATTTTCCCTTCGTCACTGGTCAGCAAATCACTTGAACAAGCAGACATTAAACATACCAGTAGCCCACCGGACTGCTCGCGTGCTTTCCTTACCTAGGTCTGAAGCAAAGGCAGCAATTTGGGTAAAGAGTTACATATTCACGTACTGCCTCGGAGGAGTATCCTCAGAGAAGGCTTCATTCATTACGAAACTTTCACAACGTGACACGTTCACAGGTTGCAACTCAGAAGCCAAGCCTAAAAGCCTCGGCCTTATGTCAGCCAGGCTGCCGCGGGAAACAGAAAACCTGCTCCACGCCTCGTGAGCTCCTTGGGCAGCTGCGCTACCTCCACAGGCACTGTTAGGGAAACACTACTGCCATTTCAAAGCGGGGCCGGCTGTACTCCTCGCTCAGAATCAGCGTGAAACCCGAGACACGGGGTTTTGAGGGTGGGGAAGAGCAGACGGGAGAGCTGCCTGGAACGATCATTGAACTTGGACTCTGCAATTTTAGACATTTCTCTGGCGACTGAAGGATTGATCCAAATAACCACGCGATGGAGGTTAGGAGCTCACTTCTCCGTAACCACCCCACCTTTAAGACGAAGCATTTCAGAAAGCAAAGCCGGTCGCGATATTCGCTTTCGTTTAAACCGACACCACCTCAGTTCCAAAAGGCTGCTACTGAGGATTCGAGTCAATCCACGCTTTGGGTAAGGGCACGCTGCAGCGATGCTCTGAGATCCGGGGGCGGCTGCCGCCAGTCCCCCGACAGCCGGTCCTCCCGGCACCGCCGCTCGCCTCCGGGAGCGCGGTCCGGCGCATCCCCCGCTCGGGGCTCTCGGCCGGGCAGGGGGCGGGCGGCGGCACAGCCGCTAAAGGAGCGGCACCGAGCCCCCGAGACCGCGGGCGCGGGGTCGGCGCGGCGGGACCCGGCGCGCTCGTCCCCGCGGGGAGAGAAAAGGAAGGGACGGAGCCGCGCGGGCGCCCCCGCCTCACGCGCGTGGGGCTCGGCGTTACCTGAGGGTGGGCATGGCTCCGCGCCCGGCAGCCGCGGCAGCCGCCTGTCCGCCCGCCCGGTGCCCGGTGCCCGCCGGCAGCTGCTGCCACCGAGCCGCGACTGAGCCGCGGACACCGCTCCTGCCGCAGCCCGGGAAGAGGTGCGGGCTTGGAGCGGCCGTGCCCACATTAAAGATGGCCAGCGGAGCCCCCGGAGGTGCTGTCACGGGGCACCCCGCAAGCGCCCGCCCCGCCGCCTCCCCCGACACAACGCGTTTTCACTCCTTTTCCTTGTGTCAGACCTGCACGGGCCGCCCCCGGTGCCCTTTCTGCACAGCCCCGTCTGCTGGAGCGCCTGGCAGACACCTGCGATACGCGGCTACCCGGCATCATTCACCTATCCAGCCTGCCACAGGGCAGGAGCGGGGACACGCTAAGGGGATTAAGCTATTTGCCACCGCTTGCTGGGGGAAATAAAAGCATCATCACCTAGCCCGTTTACTGTCCGCCTGGCACGCCAGCAGAACTGCCCTATTAGAAAAAGAAAAGCATCGATAAATCCAGGTTCCCGTTCCCGCTCTTCCCACTCGCTCGGCTCTTCGTTATTGGTACCCCGGGCAGACTTGGCACTTCTTTTGTTAACTTACCAGCACCAGAAACACCGAGTCACGAAACTGATGTCAGAAGAGGTTGGTTTTGCCAAAAAAAAAAAAAAAAAGAAAAAAAAACGAATCCCACGTTGTTCTGTTAAAGCACCACCGTGTCACCTCTAATTAAATATTTAACAGCTTCCCAATCATGTGGTTATTAGCCTTGGTTTCCCTTCCCCTCCATCCACCAAATGTCTCGGAAGAGACAATGCAAAAAGTCGAGATGTTCGTGCTGCTGAAGGACCTCGGTGTCCTCGAGCTCACTGTCACGCCAACCTAACAGGAATATTGAAGTTCAATACCCGATGTAGGACAGGATTCCTGGGTTCTCTCAACTGGACACTCCAAAAAACTGATCGGCACCTGCAAAATCCTCGCTATTAAAATGTGTTAGGGGTGTGGAAAAGTCAAACTAATTGGAGTGGGCAAGGTATCCATCCCCCTTACTGGTGCAACACGCGGTACAACGGGTCTCCAAATGCTGAGGGAGCATTTGGGACTCTACTAAAATGTAAACCCCCTGTTTGGATAAATAACGGCTGTATCTGATCCACGTCAAACAATTATTTCTAGTATAACAATCTCAGCGCCTAACAGTCCAAGCTCGGCTTTGCAACAATAACAAACCTGTAGAGTCCCTCATCGATAACTGCCTGGTTCTCATAAGCACATAAAAATATGTAAAGGGAAACAGAAAGCACTGAGATGACCTCTGTGTATGGCAATTTGTAACACACAACTGCATTGTGAATGCTGAGCCACAGGGTCCAAATGAGGTAGCAGCAAACGTCTCTTAACTTCTTTACCAGTTCGGTGAGATGGGATCAAAGGGGTGTTTTGCTAAAAGAGTAAACAGCCTGGCATAAAATAGGGTGTATGACGCCTCAACAGCATCTGTCAATAATAAACTTCCATAAACTGACCTGTGCCTTCACATGTGTTTTGGCTTCAGAAATCCCCAAGGGAAACACGGAATTCACAGCCTTTGTGTCTAAAAATACGTAACACTTGGCATTTTCTCTCTAAAGTCACAACTTCTCTTGACTGCTGCTGTTACTGTACAGTAGAGAAGAGCTCCTCATGACCACATGAGTTCCTCTGCACATGAGGAACAATTATTCCTCAGGTGATTTCACTAAAATGGTTCATTTCAAGCACGACAGGACTTAAAAATCAACGGCACCCCTACCTGGTATAACAACAGGTAAGCACGTGAGAACTTTAAACTGGCACTTTATTGAAGTAATCCACGAAACCACACGCTTTACACGTTTGTAAGCCGCTCACCCAAGATACAGGCAAGCTGGGCTTTAGCCTTGGACCCATGTGGTATGTTTCACACCGAAAACACTTGCAAGAAATCACCCCCTTTCCAGTACATAAACAAAGCTCTCTCCAGCGAGCTTCGGATTTCACGCAGTGTCTTCAAAATGCAAACTTCAGGGTAATCTTGGAAAAGCTGCCCACTCTTCTGTCTTTGCAAGACAGAAAGATGTTCTTTTACATAATAGCCTCCGCAGACATCATGAAACGGGAGCAGCAGGCACCAAGTCCACAAAATCTCTTTGAGCACCAGCACTCTGCAGAGCTTGCATCTCTTTTCTGCTACAACAGTGGTTGTTTTGACAACGTCTCTACAGAGAGAACTCCCTATTTTGCAACATAAAATGTATTTTTCTCTTGTAGAAAGTATTAAAGACATTTTTAGTTGTTGTTTTAATATTCCACAGTACGATCCCATTCGTTTTAACGCCGCTTCACAGACCATACAGGTGGAAAAGCAAAGGGGAGTCTGTAATCTGTTAAGCCTTCATCATACTGTAGACAGCTAGACCTTTTTTTTTTCCCAGTCAAATTGCCTCTCTCTTGAGACAGCTCCAGCTGCTTTGTACCACTGAGTGTACAAGGTGGGGGGAAAAAAAAAACACCCACAATAATCTTTCACTGTGAATGAAATCCCAAGGCAGCATAAAGCCAGCAAGCAGCTTCGTGTTACCACATCCTTCAAGCGTGTAACAGCTTTGCCTGTGGTCAAACAGTCACTACAGAAATTATTACAGCTCAGAATGGAAAAAAAAAATCCCTTTCCCTTCACTGAGTAATACCCAAAGACTTCTCTCCTTCACACAAAACGCTTTGATATTTGTGATACAAGTAAGGTTAGCACGTGAACTGAAATTATTCAAGAAGCAATTTATGTAAATAAAGAATGAACAGCCCTGAGAAAACACAGTGCTCATGTTATATCTGCAAGTTCCATTTACTTTTCTCGAGAAGATAAGGTTTTCCAGTACACTGCCAGCCAATACTAATTAACGACCTTCGGATAGCAACCCCCGTTCCCCCCGCTCCTGAAACTGCCTTTGTGAAATACTTGTGTGCCGTGCCTGTGTAACCAACTACTCCCATTCAATATCACAGCCTTGAATCACAGAGTTTCGCTTCAGACATTTCCAGATGAAATGTACCTCAGCAACCACAAAGTAAGCCAAGGTCTCGTTGTACAGCAAGCGTGTTGCAGGCTATTGCGTTGACACAGCTTTCAACTACTTGTACGCTCACTCGCTTCTCCTTTCCGGGCATCTCGTCTAAGCAGTATTAGAAGATTCAATTAGATGAGTCATTCTACACGAGCTGTTTCATCAGCTGAAAAAGAAGGAACTCGCAAACCTCAGAAAAACTCCCAGGAGCTTCAAGGTTTGTGATGAAATGGGGGGATTTGCACTGGCTCCCCTCCCACAGGTAAGAAGGCAAGCCAGCATCTCTAGGCCGAGACTAGTGGCGTTGTCTTCAGGGAGGCAGCACAGCGAGTCAGAGGTGCACGCTTCTGCAGCATCTCAACATAAACTATCGTGCCTAAACTCTCGTCGTTCAGCTGTATGACACTCCTGGCCAGGTGGGCTGCAGGTAACTTCGGTAACAGAAAGAGAGAGACATGGGCCACGGTCGTGATCCAGAGCACAAAGAGCCTTCCCGTGACCTCCTCTTTCCTCGGGTTACACGCTCCTTCCCGTAACACGGGGAACTGCTTTAATTAAAAAGATGAAAGCACCGTAACGAGCTTCTCCAAGGCAAGAACACAAAACTGTGGAAACATGACACGGGCTGTGAGAAACCCCACGGGATTACATCAAAAGCCAGGTGAGGACACGTGTCAATCTAAACAGTAATTTGAGAGTTACGTATGTGACTAACGGAAACAGGCGCCTGAACGGTAAGAGCAAGGTATTTTCCGTGCTGCAAAGTCATTCTGCCTTTGGATGTGTTTCTGTCAACACAGCTTTGAAGGAAAGGTTACTGCTGTTAAGTCCTAAATAAAGCAAAAATAGCGAAACCTCTTCCTAGCGTCTCCCGAAGTATTTATTTGTCTGCTTTTCATAAGGAGTCTAAATATCCAGCTGAAGACAAGTCTATTGCTTTCATTCTTCTGGGAGCAAACGCTTGAGTTTCAGATCTTGTGTACTAAGAGGCCATTAAGGGTATGGACATGGAAAAAGTTACCCATCTTAGCAGAGGAAAGTGAGAAAATTGTAAGCCAAGAAGACAGAAACTGAAATGAATACAGATGGGGAGTGAGGGGAAATGTTCAGAAGAAGAAAAAGAAGTGCCAGAGATAATTAAGGGTGAAGAAAAACGATCTGCTGAATTCTAACCGAAAGCTTTCTTAAAGATAATTTAAATATAATGCAGATTGCAGAGGGCTGGTGAAGGAATGAGCCGCATTTAAAGCCATCTTATTAAGACAATTAAAATCGCATGACATTAGCAGTATTTTTTACAGTCATCAGCATCAAGCTGTCTAAATCTAGCAGAGCAGTAATGACAAAGGACTGCTTTTGATAACAATCACCAACAGAGTGTTGGATGATTTATGCTGAAAAGGGAGAGATGTCTAACAGCAACAGAAGAAGAGGAATACTGTACTTTGTACTTTTAGTATATTTGTCCGACTCAATGCTTACATTGTCTTCACGTAGATAAACTTGATTTGTCCAAACAGCCAGCCACGTCATGGCTATTCAATCAACACAGCAGCCGCAGAAGGGCCAGAAGGCCATCACGCAGCAGAGGGGACTTGACAGCAGAGGTTTTCACAAGTTAGTTCATTTTTTGCCTGTGTGTGCCTGTGTATTTCTATCACACACACACAAGCTCTAACATTTCCACAGAGAACATCCAAACCCTTTCGTGACTGCACCAGCCTGTTAACACAGGCTTCCCAAAATCAAACCAAACCAAACATAAAAGGACACAAATCCTTGGTAATTCTCTAAAGTTAACACCTCGTGATGTTTCCAGCCACCGCTCGGGCGACGAGGCGTTTGCAGTTTTGCAAGCCTGCTTTCTGTTCAAACGGCACACACCATGCTGCTCCCTGTCACGCAGCAGAGGTGCAGGCAGGAGCAGCACGCATCGACGGCCTCGCCTGAAAGCCGCCGCTTTTAGCGGGGGATTTGCACCCGTCAATGAAGACAATGCGAAACCTGCCGGCCCGGCCCGGCCCGGCAGATGAACGTCAGCACAACTCGGTGCTGAGCTGGGAATGCCGGCTTGCCTCTCGGGCTTTGTGTTCTGCTCGCTGGGTGGCAAAAGCCGCCCGTCCTAGATCGCTTTCAAGCAACTTTAGCTGAAGCCGGTCGGATTCGCCTGCCTCACGAGGGAGACAGTTTTTGCTTTCCTTTGCCTGAAAGGATCAAAAACGACTGAAAAAAAAATCGTGTCTCCATGGCACCACCTTGATGCCACCTTGAGAGGGAAAAAGGATGAAAAAGGAAAAAAAAAAAAACCCACAGGGAAAGGAAACGTTTGTTGCTGTTGACAAGGTATGGATTTACATTCGCTCATGTCATGGTTTATACTAAAACAGTTTCTGTGGCAGCCACAGGAAAGACTCAGGCTCGTCCCATACAGGAGAATAATCAAGGTGCAAGATCATCCTTAGAGATGGCCTTCTGAAGAGCCTGGAGAGCCTCAGAACTGGACATGGAGAAGAAGGAATTCTCCTGTGATCCTCGGCATAGCAAACACGAGGTTACCATCTCCCAAAGTCTCCAGCTGATTTTTCACTCACTGCCTCACTTGTAGGTGAACTGTTCCCCATTCTCCTTCACAGCAACAACCGAACCTCGTTACAAACACAACAAACTCAAGGAAACCCAACCCTTCTGGGACTTTCCATCCTGGTTTTTGACACAGGACAAAGCCTCACAGGAGCCCTCAGCCAAACACCTTCCTGCTCCTACCTTCTAACGGCGCCAAGGCCTGCCAAATCCAGCCCAACCTCCCCCGCCTGCTTCACGAGCCCAACCTGTGGCCCACGGCACACATTAACTTTATTCAATCACCACGTAATCACAACATTTCTCCTCTTGTGAAACAGAGTCTGGTTTATGCTTCTGTTGAGGGAAACAGAATTAGAGCACACCGGTGCTGACGACGTTCCTCAGGATTCATCTACAACAGCATTACCTCCAGTTTCATCGCTTGCTGCTGGAACGTGTCGCCCTGGCCATTTGCTCCGTAGCAAACGTCCTTTGCCCTTTTTAACTCAGTATTCCAATGATGCTCTCAAGTCTTTGATTCGTCACCTTCAGGCTGGCAGGGGGTTAAATGCAGTTTCTTCTGACAAGCTTTATAAACAGAAACCCCCATCGCCAGTTTCTTGCCCCACTTCGCTTTAGGGCCCATGGAAACAGCTGTTGCTTTTTCACTACAGCCTTACACTGCTGCCTGCCTTTGATTTGCTTTCAGAGCTCTCTTACATTTTTTTTTCCTTTTCCACTGTCTGCAGCTGAGCTTGTCAACTATTATTAGACATGAAAAGTCACTGAGCTGCCGAAAGAGCAAGTACCCTGACTTTGACAAATTGAATGGGATTAGTTCTTTCAGTGAAGCCATCGGTACGGAGAGGGACTGTTCCCATCTCAGTACTACAGCACCTTTCTTTTGTGCTATATCTGAGCAAGTTATTAGGTATCACCAAGGTAATTTCGGACCTTTCAAGCCTTACATCACTAATCCTCTTCATATACTAAATAATACTTGGAAGGAGCTCAGCCGTCTTAAAATTATATTCGTATCCGAATAATCCTGAGAAAACAAACCAGAAGCCACAGCAAGGAAAGTTCCACTGTAGCTCGTCGTGTCCCACCCCCCCCCCATGCTCGTTCTGCACTGAGAAACCTTATCGTTTTCTGCCGTGACATTTCAACATAAACGACATAAACGTCGGACGGGAATCAGTCGGTGCTTTCATACAGCGACCGGCACAAACAAGTGTAGCACACGGCAGGGATCGTTTCACCATGAAAACACCTATCGATGTCCCTCCCACCCGCCCTGAAGAAAAGGCGCGTGTTGAACGGGGTAACTCAGCTCCTCACGGCGGCTGAGAGACCCCCCCCCACTTCAAGGGTATTAATCGCCGCTTTCGGAAGACGTTTTCCACCGGCGGAGAGCACGAGGCGACAAAGCAAAGCGGCGTTTCAGCACCGGCAGGGCTCCGTCACCAGTCCCCTCCGGGAGCCGAGGCAAAGCGCGGTGCCCGGCGCCTCCCGCCGCACGGCAGCAGCGGGAAGAAGCGTCCAGCGCGGCGGCAGCCGCGGGCACACGCCGGGGCACGGCAGCGCTACCCGGGCGGCTGCAGAGCCGAGGCGAGGCGGCACGGAACGGGACGGAGCGGGACAGCACGGCACGGCACGGCACAGGACGGCGCGGCACGGCACAGGACGGCGCGGGACAGCACTGCACGGCGCGGCACGGGACAGCACTGCACGGCGCGGCACGGGACAGCACGGCACAGCACAGCACGGCGCGGGACAGCACGGCACCGCACGGCACCGCACGGCACGGCACGGC